>VXAD01004647.1:413546-526569 GCA_013399195.1 Dicrurus megarhynchus | reverse complement strand
TTTTTTTTTTTTTGTAATTAAAAGAACCCAAGTCATTACAACTGTAAGGAGCAATCGGTCTAGGCATGGCACCAGCAAGCCCAGATACAAAACTAGTCTGTTCTACTTTGGACTCCAAGCCTCAAGCAGTGCTAAGGCGCAGCAACATCCCTACGTAGAGGAGACTCTGTATGATCTGCTTACAGGATGCAATTGCTGAATTGGATCTTCTAATCAGGACACGATTAGGGAAAAAACTAACCGCTAGAGAGAAAACCTCAGTACCCAAAGTCCTTCCATACTTTTCAGGATGGGGCCTCAAACTGACTGCAGCTGTGCACACAATTTAGAAACAAAACCAAACCAAAAAATACAACCACACCAACACAAGGAAGATACCTAACAAAGCACTGAAGAAACTGAATCTTCTTGAATGCAAAGCTGATTTATCAGGCGTTGACTGGCTCTTTTCCATATTCATATGCAACAGTAAATAAGAAATATATGATCTGTTTAGCACCTAGAAAGTGTTAATCCTCACTCACATCCAAGTATACAAAACAGACTGAGGTAAAAGGCACAGCGTTCAAAGTCAGCAAACAGAACTGGGGAGCTCACACGTGTGTAATCACAACTGCTGCAAAGATTTGGCATTAGACACTGCAAAGCAATTTTTTTATAATGCACTTCATAGCTCACATTTTAGTACTGTCAGTTCTTATAATGGATCTGACAAACAGAGATCTGATTTGAGAGGGAAAGGCTTCCCACTTCAAGAATTTTCCAGCATTTCCACTTTGTTTTCGTCGAGTACAAAGGGAGAAGGGAACTCTTTGTTCTTCATGTACACCTCCAGACCCTGAGAAGGTGTGAGAACAGTATTGTTAGGCTGTAAATGCAGTACTTTTAAGTCCTCAAGGAATGACTGATGAAGGTCAAGGGCAGGCAACAGTAACAGTTTCCCCAGTGACAGAAAGTGTTTCTGGGGTTCAAGAAGCAGAGGCACTAAGGAACCATAAAATGTGATGTCAGAAACAAGCTTCTTGGGGGGAGCAGCATGGGAAGGTGTGTCCTTAACTATCATTAGAATAATCCTAGCAAAGAAAAGTCAACTTAAATTGCCTTGTTTACATTTTGTTCTGACAATGTATTGACTGCACCAAGTTCGCCACCTGCACGTGTTGACGAATACACCTAGTGCAGGTAGCTGGCTTGCAAGTTAACACATGTGGAAACCTAGCAAACAGTGCCCACACATCCTCCTGCAATCTACTATTTCTCACCCTGTCCGTCCAACGCAAGGAAGCTCCTGTTCTCACTACTAAATGGAAGCAGGTTTCTCAGGATCAATTATTTTCAGAGGGACAAACTTGAGAAATGGCTTCCCTAAAGCCAACACACATATCACACTTCTCAGTCAGGATTCACTTACTGTGGGAGATGGGCACAAATGAGGACAGAACCCATGGATTTTCTAATTTGAATGTTCTGCACTTCTCATTAAGATCTCAAAGTGCTCATGAGTCTTCATGAAACTGCAGCCTCATTGCAAATCTCATTTTACAGATGGCTAAAACTGAGAGTGAACAAACTGCTGAAGAGTAAACCATAATGGAACCACATCATGGTAACACAAAGCCCAAGTCCCTGTTTCCTTGATCTTACCATTTTTCAGCAAGCCCAGGCTAAAGAAAACACCTGTGTTTGGAAGGAAATCAGATGCATACCTGCACACTCTTGAAAATGCCTCCATAGATAGTTATTCTCACCTCTCCAAAGTAAGACACTAATGGAGAAATCTCACACACAGCCGGAGGATCTTCAGTTCCTGAGAGACTAAGGAAGAGAACACAGGATTAACTTCCTGCCATGCTTAAAAACCAGTGCATCTTCTTGAAAAGATTGTCCAGAATAGGACATCCAGAAGGATAAGACATTTGTTATAGTCACACGCACCAGACATTATGTGAAAAGAAAGTGTGAAAATAAAAAGGAATTAGCAGGTCCCAAATGTTACTCAGCAAAACCAAAACAGCACTTTTATAGAGATGCTTTTCAAATAAAATGAACAACTTGTGGGTTTATTCAACTATGAGTTGATGAAGTAATGGCCCCATGGAGTAAAAGCAGCTTCCCATTACACATGATGCAGGAAGTACCCGAACTGGTAATCACTCTAATAGCCAATCCTTAAGCCCACCTGAGAATCCTGTTGGGGCCACAGTCAGAAAAGCTGTCAGGGCCTACAAATTAAAATTCCTTGTGTTGCTAAATCCAGAGTGATGGAAAAGGCTGCCCCTGTCTAAAAAGGTGCTACAGGAGGGGCCAACTCATTACCCCAAGAGCAGGGATCTGCCAGAGAGAATGCCCAGAGCCCTGTGTACTAACTACCTGGAGCACCCACAGTCATGAGAGGAGCAGGAGCTGTAATAGACATCAACCTGCATATCCAGAGAGGACCAGCTGAACAAAAATCATGCTGAGCCACCCTGTGCTTACACTAATGCCCGGTTTTGGTGAGCCCGGCATGTGCCATTGGCCAGCTGGCACAGCTGAGCACTTCCAGCAGGGAAGTTGCAGAGAAGGTCACAGAGATTTATACCTCAGTTTTTCTGGTATCCTGCAACCATTTTCATCCACAAATCTGGCCCCAGCCTTGAGAGCCCAGCGGTAATGCTGGGCCAGGAGGGCTTGCCGAGCAGTGGTAGGAGTATCTTTGTCAGCTGTGTCTGCATTTTTTAGTGGCGAGAACTCCTCTTCTCTCAAAACTTCAAATGCCACAAAATTCCTACCGGCAAAGGGAAGAAAACAATGATCATGAAAACCAGAGCTAGTCATCAGCCCTGCTAATGCAACAACAACACTCATGGGGAAAGGCTCATCCATATTTTAGGGAGCAGCACCGTATGCAGCCTGAGGCAGTCAAGCCAAGGGAAGCCTACTGCACATCTGAAGAGCCAAGGAGTACCGGGGCTGTAGAATGAAAAAACACAAGAAGCCTTGCCTCTTTGGGAACATAACAGCAGCCTCCCAACCTACCAGAGCTGTGCTCAGGGGAGAGAAAAAGAACAAGTTCTGCAGAGATGCCATAGAAACATCTTCAGGCAGTGGGAGGTTCCCAGACAAGACAGCTCAGAGCACAGCAGGACAGAGAGCACAGCACTGTCCAGAGCTTGGACACAGCACGAGCAGTGCACTCACTGCAGAACACCCCACCGTGCCCCAGGAAATGCCCCCTGCATGGGAGTCTGTAGGTAAGGCCCAACTAAGGACACCAGTTCCCAGGGACAAACAAGCAACAAGGGAGGCCTCACAGGTGAATGTGAAGTACAGCTGTTTACCAAAAATGGGAATGCAAATTAAAAAGCGCCACAGCAACATCTGTGCATTTCTGCACTTCATGTGTGAAGCACAGCTGCCAAGGTGGTTTTGAGCTGTTAAAAAAGCACAAGGAATCACTGCTTGCAAATGAGTCCTGTCATGGCTCAGAACTCAGCAGTGTTCCCATCACCCTGGTTTTGTCTTTAGTTTGATACCACTTTATTGAACGCATATCGGGAAACAGAGACTGGTTCAAACTTTGAGCTCTCTATTCTAAAGGAAATAATCTAAAAAGAGAAATACTATCCCCAAACAAAGATAATTCAGTTTGCCTGAGGTCTCTCTTTTCCATTTATTTAAGCCTAAAACACAATCTTCACTGCTGAATTTGAGACCTTGGAAAATAGATTCCATAAGAACACTTATGCTTAATTGCTAAAATCCCACATTCCTTAGACACAAGTACCCCTGACTACGTATGTCACAGCACTCCCAGCTATGCTGCAGAACTTGGAAAGTGAACACTGACAGTTCCCACAGTAACAGTAACTTGGCCCCATGGTGCTTAAGTAAACAGTTTTCTGAGCACAAAGGGTGCGAGCTGAGCCCTGGCATAACAGCACGCAAAACTGTAACCAGAGCTGCAGTTGCCATGGAAGCCACAATGCTGAAAGACCCAATTTTTGCGAGTCTGAATACTCCAATACAGGCTTCATTGGCTTTGCACTCGATTTCCTTTTATTTTTCCCAGGCTGGCAGAGGCCAGGCCAGCCAACATATGCTCAGCAGGATGACCAGTCTGGGAGCAGGGCTGGCGCAAGCACTGAGTGCCCTGTGAGCTTCCCTTAGAGCCTGCAGCGTTACTGTTGGATTGGAGCTGGGTGTAGATCCAACAACCTTCCTAACAAGCCACCCACAAACCATGTGCTCCGTGGGATGGCTTGTTTCAACCTACAGTCATTCAAACAAACACTGAGAAGGGGAGGAGAAAAGTAAAATGATGTCTGTCACTAACTTAGAGAACTGGAACACATCAAACACAAACTTCTCCAGCTTTATCCCGTTCGGTTTTAGCGGTTTTACCAGATTTCCCTCCTTGTCAATGTAGGGCACCTTCTTTATGGCTACATGATGCTTCAGCTGCGACTCCCATTTCCTGCAGAAGGAGGAGAAACCATTTCATTTAGTTCAAGCCCACTTAGAAAAAAAAGCAATACACTTGAGGGAAGCAGATAGCTCATTACTGCTCTGGGTCAACTCTCAACTGTTGTGGTGTTGCTCCCTCCCAAGTGATCCGAGTCACATCCAGGAAACACTTCCCCGAGCAGAGCAGCCTGGCCACGGGCTCTCCCTGTACCACTGGGCCATGACAGTCAGAGGAGAGGGAGAACTTTGCATCAAGCTGAAATTGCAGGCAGAGGTTACAAAAAAAAGAGGCAACCCAAATTGTTACCTGATTGGGATGAAAATGGAGCAGAGCAGATCCCTCACCTAAGGGTGGTTCAAGCTCTTCAGGAAGGTTGTGCGGCTGCTCACTGAATGCCCAGCATCACATCCCCATTCCCCAAAATCAAGGTGCAGAGTCTACCCGCAACTTCACCCTCTCCTGCAAACTCTCTTCTCCCAAGGGTTGGCATGGGTGACATTCCCACTGAAAATCCATGGAGTGAGGCTGCATCACTGATCCCGCTGCAGCCCGCACAGCTGCTCACCCTTGAAGGCCCAGGAAGATCATGCACTGGTATATCTCAATTGATTTAGTTACAGTGAACCTGGGAACCTCTTCCTTGGGTAGGGCCTGGAGAGGGCTGTCAGAAAGGGGACTCGGGTGTTTGGAACTGTTTGGAAGAGAGAGGAGGTGAAAGGCAACACAGGGGGTAACCGTAACTGAAATTACAGAGTGGGAAACAGGAACACCCAGTCTTGGAGGCATTTCTGGGCTGCACAGCTACCTAGAAGGTCTGCTGGGACTTACTGGGCCACTATTTCCAGGAACTCAACAGTGAAGAAGTGGTTACAGATATTGCCAGCGCTGAACATTAGTCCCCCCTCAGGGCGCTGCTGCTGTGCAGTCTCCGCGCTGATCTCGCTGTACTCCACCACCTGGTACACCCCATCGACACAGCACACCACCCCAACAGGCTCCGTGGGGTAGGCCTTCTCCACTACCTGCAGCCACAGGACACAGGTTTATGACAAAGAGGAAGAAAATCCCAGGACTATTCCAACTCCCAAGTACAAACAATCCCACAGGACTGCTGCCTGCTGATCCTCCAGCACCTCAGGGCTGTGCAAGGGGCACAGAGCAGTCTGGAGGCACATTTTGCCCAACAATTCAACATAAACCCCAGTACTCAACCACTTAATTGAGCAGTTTCTCAGAAGACAAACCCGTTAAAAGCAATCAGCATCCTGGGGGGCACTTTTGTCATCAAGGACTAGGATCTGGCATTAAAAGAAAGCTGTTTGCAGCTATGACCCTTCGACTGCCTGAACAGTGGTAATGACTAGAGTAACGTAAATTTCCCTTCAGGCACCTGCTGCTTTAGGTTGACAAAATCCAGGCTGTTTCGGCTTTCCCCATCTTCCACAGCAGAGCGTAAGAAATGCCTCCGGTATAGTTAAAGGTGCATTTATAAAACACAACCCAGTCCAATATGGCTTCTAGACAGCCCAAGTGCCTTTGTAGGAAGGGCTGGGCGTAGAGGGGAAGGAATTCCAGTGTGTAATTTCCTGTGCAGCTACAGTCCCTGCTCTAGTTGAAGTTTATTTTCCACGATACTGTGGGAAGAACAGAGGACACCCACGGGTAGGGATTTGGCATGCAGTGCAGGCAGCAAGCAGCTCTGTATCTGCTCAGAGTGAGCTGCTGATGGGCAAAGGGTTGAACACCCCAGGTCATGTAAGCTCCCCATAGCCAGCAGTGTCATCAGACAAACTCCCTGTGGGAAACCAGCCCAGTGCTAGCACTGCTTCACCTTTGCACCGCAGTCTGCCCCTTTGGAAATACAGAAACCTATGAAGACTGGATCTGCCATTTTCACGAGGATATTGTCCACACAATATACATGGACATACTGGATTCCACGCTGCTTCATATCATCCAAGATCTTATTATCCATCAAAGCACGGTATAAGCCACCATTGCCATCTATAATGCAAGAGAAAAGAGAAAGTCTTGGCTTATTAGTGACTTTGGGGTGAGTTTTTTTGTAGCTAACAGAACAAAAGCAGAAAGTACTGAACAAGCTTTCTTGAACAGAAGAGCAGGGAATGCTTTCTAGTTAAGAGCCAGTGCTACCAGATTTTATTTCCAGTTTTGCCATACAGTTTAGGGGAGTATGTTCCTCTCTTCACCCCAGCTCTCTCACTTGCAGAATGGGACCATGAGGACCAGCCTCACTGAGCAGCATTATGAGACTTTATGAAGGCTAGGAAGATCCTCAGAGGGAGAATACTAAAGGGCAAATCGATGCAGAGGGTGGGAAAAGTCTTTTACATTTCTCCTCCAGTGCAAGGCAAAAGCTTGTTTATTCTCTTTCTTGGAGAAAGACTAAAATAAATCTTATTCTCTGTTTATCTTCCCCCCCACAATTTCTCAATGCCTTTTTAAAGGCTTGAGCTGCAGCTGTACAAAAGACACCTGCATGTTTATCACAGATCACCCATTTACAGTTCCTCCTTGGATGCCCTTGTCAGCTCAGAAGAACCACTCTGCAGGTGCAACACGGTCCTAACTGGGCTGCCGGCTGCCATCACCAAGTGTCTTACCATGTCTAGGTTAAGAGAACATTACAAGGTGAGACATTGCTGTCATTTTGCAAAGAGTTAATCTTCTTGCTGCTTTTTTACCCATTTCCAGCTGTCAGCCTTGAGCTCCTGACCTTCACCACAGGAGGCAGCACCCCAGAGACCTCACAGAGAGCTCTGCTGATGCACCTTTTTTCTACCCTGCAGCCACAGCACTCCTAATCCTGCCAATACTCCCAGACTTGGATAAAAAAACATATGCTGTGGTCAAATCGCCAGCAAGAACTAAACAGAGCTATGCTCCTGATTACCAGCCTGAAACATTAGCAGAAGCTTTCCACATTAACTGGAAGCATTAACCCTGACCTCCAAAGCCTGCTCTGTGTGCCCGGCTCGCTGATGGCCCGTAGCAACTATCAACACGCATGACGGTACTGCAATACGGAACAGCAAACAGCAGGTACCTGGAGCCATGGCAATTTTCCCCTTCTCCTCCAAGATGGCCTTCCCATCAAAGGTGACAGCAGGCAGCATCCTCTGTTCAAACATGACGACGTTGGATCTATCCAAGTTGAAGTAGTTGTGTCGTACAAAAAACTCTTCTGTCGGCCCCAGTGTGAACTCACTTGTCATGATGTACCTGGGCAGGAATAGGGGCTGGGCAATGAGAAAGAACAACACAAGCAAAAGGCAAAACTTCACACTGAACACAAAAGAGAGGAATCCCAGCAGTGTGAAATGAGAGACACAGCAGCATCCTGTGGTGAACAACTGCACACGAGAGCTCGCCTCCAGAACTCATCCCGCAGTAAGGCTGCATGGGGTCCTATGACCATATCAGGGTATGATCCTACCCCGGCCTAGCTCCAGCCAGGACAGAAGAGCCTTGCCCTAAATGTGAACAACGTCTGGGTACCTTGATGAGCTGGAAAGGACAAAGGGCAGAAAACAGCCTCATTCACTCTAGATTCAAACTGATGTTAAGTGTCTAAAGAAACCCTGACCAGCTCACTCTGCCAGCACCTCTTCAGTGCCAAGGCAAACAGCAGTATTCCCATATGTTGGCTGCATGGTTTGTTTTGTCTTAAGTTTTTCTATTTCCTCCTTTCCTTTCAGCTCTACATTGCTTCTGTCTCTTCCTCCACTATCCTCCTTCACTACCGTCTAAAAGCCACCTTCATCATCTACCTGTCAAGCTCTTCAACAACTATAGGCATAGAATACAGGGTCCTCTGTCAGCATGACAGAGGAAACAACGCCTGGCACAGGAGAGCCTGGACCTCAATCCCCCATCCCCAATTTACATCTCTGCAGCACAGCATAGGCTGGGCTCAGGTGTACTGGAGCAGCAAACTGCTTCAACTGCCTCCTCAGCTGTGGGAGGGGAACTGGAAACAGATGTGGCATCTTGCAAATAATCCATCCTGGCTTCCGGGAGCACCAGGGATGATGTATTTGCAATTCAGGTCCTGTATACAAGGCTTCAGGAAGGACAATATGGACTCACCTTCCATAAGGAAACCATGTATCAATCAACTTTGACCTCCAATTTGTAAAACAATGTGGCAACCTGAAGCCCTCAGACACCTGCTCTTTCACTGCCAAAACCTTGCCTCAGACCACACACTGATTCCATAAAGGTATTTCTTCATAGTCTTCATGGTCTAACAAAGAACATTTAGCAGAAAACATTTCCAGACACATCTGCAATGCCTTCCTCTCACCCACCACATCCCATAGGGAATTCACATTTTGCACTTTGCCCAGAGCTCATCTCTTTTGAAAGCCAGGAGCAGCCAGCAGAAGTGGCAACTGTAAACACTGACAGCAGGAAGTGGCCTGAACACAAAGCAAGAGGTTTTTTGCTGTGGCAGAGATTATGGACAAGGGCAGGAAGAGTGGCTTGGAAGGCGAGCTCTAGGTCGTCCTCCGTGCAGGAACCTGAGAAAGCAGAAATGGATGAAACTTCTTGTAAAGCATCTGAAACCATCACTGAAAAGTGCTGTTTACAGTGTTGCCAGTAACTGCTTGGAAAGCCAGCAAGGTACAGCAGTTAGGGTTGTGGTCTGTGATGCAAAGGCAGCACTCGCACTCAATCCCTCAGGTCTGCAGACATGGATCTGCTACCTCCCATACCTCTGCACCCTTCTCCAGCCACTGGCATCGTAAATCCTGCCAAAAAAAGGCTCCCCCTGACCTGTCTCTGTACGACACCCAGCTCAGTGCTTCTTGAAGACAACATGGGCAAGACTGGAAGGCAAAGAGCCCTGCACAGCAGGTCTGGCTCTGGGTCACCTACCAGGGAATGGCACACTTGCAGTGGTGTCTCTTGCCAGCAAGCTGCTCCACTTTGCGGATTCTTTCTGCTTGGATCTGATACAAGTTCTTGCCACTGGGCAACCCCACATTGTACATGCCCTTGGGATAGCTGACTCCCAGGCGGGTTCCTTGTCCTCCAGCCAGGAGCAGCACTGCCACCTTGTTCTGTGAGATCTGATGTAAACCTGAACAGGAAAAGAAGCCCAAGGGAACATAAGAACCTCCAAAGCAATCAACACCCCATGTTCTTCTCCTGAGCCTTTCTGCAGAGCTCAGGCAAAAGCCAGAAGCTGCCAGTTCAATGTTGGCAGCTCAGAGAGAAATATGCTCCTGTGTGAAGCTGGAGCACAGGTCCAGATAATTGATTAAGGCAGATTCCAGAAATGCTCACGCTTTACTCAAGATGATGAGACTTGGCTTCTTTGGGATGTAGAAATGATAAGGGACCTCTGGAGGTCTCTAGTCCAACCCCCATTTGGAACAGAACTGTACACAGCTCAAGGTCAGGTCAGCTACAGCTTTACCAAAGTAAGCCTTGAAAACCTTAGGGGACATCGCTCTCCTCTCTGGATGTCTTTTCCAGTGCTGCACTACCTCCCGAGTAAAGACTTTGTATCCTAATGTCCAGTTTGAATCTCCTAAGCTGCAGCTCATGGCTATTGTCTGTTTTCGCACCAGTTTTTGCTTTAGGTGACGAAACTGCTGCATCCAGGAGGTGAAATGAATTTTCTCTTGTGTGTGGAGAAATACATTACAATCTAAATTTGTAATGTAAAAGACATGGAGGATCTGGGTGAGCTGCATGGTGATGCAAGTAAGACAACCGGCATTTCACAACAAACCACAAGCAATAAACGGCTCCTTTGTGCCTCCACTGAGCTGCCCATGAGATTCCAAGTACAGAGCAGAGGGTCTCAGGTATTAGTTACACCAGGAGTACTTGCCCCAGTCCCATCACACGGTTCTCCTGCATGCTCAGCTGTTTGCCAGTGCAGGGCACCACTGCAGGAGAAAGGAAAGAGCTGAGTGGAGGGGCACCAGAGCATGGCTCCAAACCTCCTCATGCCCTGGCTTGGGTGGTAGCTGTTTCCCTACTGGGACCACAGATTTATGGAGGGGGAAAAAAAATCCTAAAAAAGTTGCCCTGTGGGACACTTCCAAACTGTTCTGCCCCACCCCTGATGTTCAAGGCCAGGTTGAACAGGGCTCTGAGCAATCTCATCTAGTGGGTGGCATCCACACCCACGGCAGGACAGTTAGAACAAGATGATCTTGTGTTTAAAGTCCCTTCCAACCCAAACCATTCTGTGATTCTATGAAATGGGCAATTAAAACTTTTTTTTAAATTATTTTTCTTTAGAATAATCTAAAACTGAAACTGCTTGAGCTAAAGTTATTTCACAGCAATTTAAACCAAAGCTACTTGAGGTCTGAGCTCAGCGTTTGCTGGTCTCAGTTGCTGCAGCATGGGGGGTCCTGCTTTGGGGTGCAATTGAGATTCACCCACCAGTGGTACGAGTCAGGCACTTTCCCCGCTGCATCTTCCCCCTACACTGCCAGGCTCACACCAACAGACACACTCGGGTTCTGATGCAACAGACCACATCCCACAGATCCCAATTAGAGGTTCCTGCAGAGCAGCAGATTGTGACCAAGGGCATCATTCACCTGACACTCTGGAGTGAACACTGTATTGGGAAAGTCAAGGAGGTCCCCACTTTGTCCAGCAGCATCAAGGAAGCACAATTTTCAGCCGCAGCTCGCAGGTGCCACAGCTGGCGTCACTCCACTGAAATGCAGATGCCCCAGAGGAGATAGCAGTTCTCAGAAGTTTTCCATGCAGTGACCAGGGGATGGGATCTGCCCAAGGGGGATTTGGCATCTCACACCCATCTCCTGGAGGAGCCTCTCACTGCAGGGACTGAAACCTCAACCTCAGTGGGATAAACCCAAGCTCAAAGCAATATCACTGATAACATCAAGGATGTCACTTTTTCCACAATCCAGCAGACTGACAGGGCCATATTCCAGGAAGACTCACCATGGTGTGCATGAACAACCCAGAAAGGGGAGTGCTTCCCATCATTTATGGCATTCTCAGTATTTATGGTACAACCCTACGACCCAGACAGTTTTTCCAAGTTCTGATCTTAGGTCACCATGAAAACAAATAACCCCAAAAATCTAAGTTAATAGCTCTGCTCTGACTTTCCAACTGTAAAATTACCAATATTCACAACTAAAGTTCATAAGAACTGACTCATCTGGCTGCAAAGGAAAGATCTATCCCCTTAAAAAAAATCCACCTTATTTTGTGCAGCATATGAAATACAAACAGCTCAACTAAACCGAAAAAGTGTTGGTTGCTGAGATACCCACCAATGCCGCAGTCAGTCCTACTCTGTATAAAAAGTAAAAAAACAAAAATAGATTTTGTAGGAGGAACAGACTGGTCTTGCAAGAATTCTCTTACTGAACAGCAGTCAGCAAGAGAAGAAGACTCCAAACTTTTCAACTCTGCAGAGCAGTCAGATAACCAGAATGGCTCACCAAACTCTCTGATGAAATGGGGTACACCTCAGCCCATGGCCATGACTTAGATTTCATTAATAAAACACTGACAGAATGTAAAAGTTCTTGTATCTGTGTTTGATTTATAACATCATCCCTAGGGCTGCCTGAAAAATGTGACTGTTAAATGTTGGCATTTAAGATCTGAAAGCAAATCTGACCAGGCAGTTTTGTTGTCTGAGAGACAATAAGAGTAGTAATAGTTTTTTAACTATTAAAAAATATCTCAGGTGTTCCCAAGACAAGTTTTGAGTTGTCTGTTTTGAGGTTCTTTTATCCATCATTTTTTATCATAGAAAAAGGGGGAGGGGGAAGGAGGAGACATCATTTCAGCTGTTCAGTCTTTGGAGGATGCAATGCAGGTGGCAGCTGTGGAGAGCTCAGACACCCACGGACAGAGCACAGAGCAGCTCAGCTCAGGGTGACAATGACCCCACAGCCACAGGCTGTACCAGCCATGCAGACTCAGGGATGCTGGGCAGCAGGTTGGGACAGCTCATCTGCTCCTACCCTGCTCAACACCACCAGCAGCTCACTGCAAACACAGGCCTTCCAGAGGTGCATCCCCTCAGGGACCCATGATCCCGTGAAGCCTGTGCCCACGACGTGAGTTCCACTGGGAAACGCCATGCAGGGATGCTGTTGGGGACAAGGCCACATCTGCAGGGGCACACAGCAATGCCTGGGTTCAGCAGAACAAAGCCTTTGCTCCTGATTGCCCTCCTCCAGGAAATAAAATCCCTCTTCAGCCTTAAACCAGGTCATAAAAACAAATCAAAGGAAACAGAACATCTGTGTGTACCCCTTCTGGTAGAAATTTAGGCTGCCTGTAGGGCTGAGGTGGCCTGGAGCCATCAGACTTTAGGGCCAGGTGATTTGGGCACAGTGGCAGGATCCAAAACACACTAGACCTGGGCTGCTGCAGGCAGTGCTGGCAACCAGCAAGGCCAGTCCACACAGGTAGCCTGGCCTTCCCTTCCTTTCCATGCTACAGCCAGTGGCAGAAGGCAGACACACCAGCTCCTCACTTGCCTAGCCGGCTTGGGGGACAAGTGACCCAGTTTGATAAAGCTGTTAGTTTAACAGCGGCCCTGACCCAGCCCCGTTTGCCTCTAGGGCTCAAAGGGTTCACCCTTCCTCCCCACTGTGACACCCTCAAACAGCCCTGACAAGATGGACTTGGGGATGTGTGTGGATGAGAACCTCAACACGCCCTGACCAAGTCCACTGGCACACAGAAAGCCCCTGTGCCCTGGGCTAATCCCACAAGGGGCAGCAGGTGAGGGGGAAATTCTCTGCCCTGCTCAGGTGAGACCCCACCTGCAGTGCTGCCTTCGGCTCTGAGGTTGTCAGCACAAGAAGGACATGGAGTTGCTGGAGCAGATCCAGAGGAGGCCACGGAGATGCTCCAAGGGCTGGAGCCCCTCTGCTCTGAAGCCAGGCTGGGAGAGCTGGGGGCATTCACCTGGAGAAGAGAAGGCTCCAGAGAGACCTTAGAGCCCCTTCCAGTGCATAAAGGGCCTAAAGGAGAGCTGGAGAGGGTCTTTGGACAAGGGCCGGGAATGGCAGAAAAAGGGGGAATGGCTTCACAATGACAGAGGCCATGGTTAGATGAGATATTGGGAAGAAATGCTTCCCTGAGAGGGTAGTGAGGCCCTGGCATGGGTCGCCCAGAGAAGCTGTGGCTGCCCCATCCCTGGAGGTGTTCAAGAACAGGTTGGACACGGTTTGGAGCAACCTGGTCTAGTGGAAGGTGTCCCTGCCCATGGCAGTGTGTTGGAACGAGATGGTCTTTAAGGTCCCTTCCAACCTAAATCATTCTGGGATTCTATGATTCACTGTACCAGCTTACGTTCCCTCTATCACCACTCAGCCCCATCAGTGCAGTCTGACACAGCAGAAAAGCTCCTCTGCCCTGTGACCCTGATGCTTCTATTTCTGTTTCTGCTTGGAAAATTTGACTCCCCTGCCCACACGTCCTCACCTCTTTACTGGCAAGGCTGGGCCAAGGCTGTGCAGCCACTTGTCAAAATTTAGGCAAGTATCTCTACAACCATAAGTGGGTTTTCCTGACTTTTTACTTTTTACGAAAATTATTTTTTACAGGGCTGTTATATTTTATAAAGAAAGATCCAAGACATATACGAGCCCTTACAAAAAAATAGGAGTGTGCACTTAGAAAAAAGCACAGGACATCCATGTAAGATTTACATGCTGTGGGAAGAGCACAGCCAGCCACCATCTCCCCCATTACCCCTAGCTTTCACACACCCGCATCTACCAGGCTCAAAAAAACATGGATTATGGACTTTGCTGGGCTTCTTTCATCTACCCTGCTCCCAGATCCCATCAGCCTCCTGCCACACATGACATAGCATGGATGGGGACCAGCACCTGAGACCGGCCTTTGCATCTGTTGGTGGGCTGGGAGCTCATCCTCCCACAAAGGCAGCTACCCAGCTCAGCAGCAATGAAACTCCCCCTGCTCCCACCCTCCCCAGGGATTCACAAGTCAAAGAATGGTTTGGGTTGCAAGGGACCTTAAAGATCATCTCCTTCCACCCCTGCCATGGGCAGGGACACCTTCCACTAGACCAAGTTGCTCCAAAACCTGTCCAACCTGGCCCTGAACACTTCCAGGGGCAGCCATAGCTCCTCTGGGCAACCTGTGCCAGGGCCTCACCACTCTCACAGGGAAAAATTTCTTCCTGATATCTAATCTAACCCTGCCCTCTGGCAGTGGGAAGCCATTCCCCCTTGCTCTGTCACTCCAAGCCCTTGTCCAAAGTCCCTCTCCAGCTCTCTTGGAGCCCCTTTAAATCCTTTAGTATTACATATTTTTCATGACAGATAGTGCAAATCATTTTGACAGAACACCCCCATGCTCTCTAAGCAGTATTGTAAGTGTCATGTCCATTTGTTTTTTGAACACTTCCAGGGATGGTGACTCCACAACTGCCCTGGGCAGCCTGTGCCAATGCCTGATCACCCTTTCAGTGAAGAAATTTTCCCCAATATTCAATCTGAATCTCCTCTGACAAAACTTGAGGCTCTTTCCTTTTGTCCCATCGCTTGTTATGTGGGAGGAAAGACTGAGCCCCACCTGGCTATCACCGCCTGTCACGGAGCTGTAGAGATCTGATCCTAGCAGGCAGGGCCGCGGGGCCTCGGCCGCTGCATTTCATAACGCCGAGTGAAAACTCGATGTCTCACCCAAAGTTCCCCGGGCCGAGGACACCGGCTGCCGGCGCTCAGGGCCGGGGTGTGGCCGTGACNCGGGCCCCGGCCGCCGCCGCCAGCCGGCAGTGCTCGCCCAGCCCCGGCGGCAGCGCCGCCAGCAGCGCTCCGCGCTGCGCTGTGTCCAGCTCGGCCCAGAACCGCAACAGATGGCCCTGTCCGCACCGCTCCAGCCGCGCCCGCACCTCCTCGGGCGGCTCCATGGCATGGGAAGCCCGGTCTGAGCGGTGCGGGACGNGTCACTCCAAGCCCTTGTCCAAAGTCCCTCTCCAGCTCTCTTGGAGCCCCTTTAAATCCTTTAGTATTACATATTTTTCATGACAGATAGTGCAAATCATTTTGACAGAACACCCCCATGCTCTCTAAGCAGTATTGTAAGTGTCATGTCCATTTGTTTTTTGAACACTTCCAGGGATGGTGACTCCACAACTGCCCTGGGCAGCCTGTGCCAATGCCTGATCACCCTTTCAGTGAAGAAATTTTCCCCAATATTCAATCTGAATCTCCTCTGACAAAACTTGAGGCTCTTTCCTTTTGTCCCATCGCTTGTTATGTGGGAGGAAAGACTGAGCCCCACCTGGCTATCACCGCCTGTCACGGAGCTGTAGAGATCTGATCCTAGCAGGCAGGGCCGCGGGGCCTCGGCCGCTGCATTTCATAACGCCGAGTGAAAACTCGATGTCTCACCCAAAGTTCCCCGGGCCGAGGACACCGGCTGCCGGCGCTCAGGGCCGGGGTGTGGCCGTGACTCCGCTCTCTCCGTCCTTGCCCGACCCGCCGTCCCTGCGGCTCCCACCCGCCGGCCACCGCCGGCCACCGGCCTCGGCAGCACGCAGTGCCGGGGACGGACTGCCCGGTGCCCGGCGGTGCCACCGAAAGAGGCGGCTCCTGCCCCGGGGCCCCGCCGGGCGCAGCCCCGGTCCCGCACCGGCTGGGGCTTGGCGGAACGCGGCTGCCCCCGAACCCCCGCNNNCACGAGGTTCCCGGAGCCAGCGCCCGGCTCGGCCGAGCCGCGGCCCTGCAGGAGTTGCGGGAAGCGCATGAACTGAGAAGTCAAGAGCAGGAGGACACTATAAATCAAACTAAAATGCCAAAGAACAACTTTGTTTGAACTTTGTGCTCATGAGCATAGTAAAATCCTCGCCGGCTGCGATTGCCCCTTACTCACAGTAGCCATCCTGCCTGCAGTCAGAGCCCAGCTGGGTAGGAGAACATGAGAAGACAGACAGCAGCTCAGACACAGCCACCTCCTGCATGTGACTGGAGTCAGGGAAGCTAGACCCCATCCAGATGTGACCATCAGATAAGGAAGAATCCCTGAGAGTTGTCAAAGCTTCAGTTTCACATTCTGTTTCTTATTTTATGTGATTTGACACAGCTCCTGCTCAGAAGAGCCTTGGGGTTTTGAAACCTCCTTGCTCTGCTCCCCTTTACATGAAATCTCTCCCTGTTGTGGTTGCATTCCCTGCCTGCCCAGTGTGCAAACGAGCGCAGGTCCTTCCACACACGTGGCACCTACATACCCACCAACCCTTATCTGTCAGGAAAGGCCAGCAGAGAGAGAGGGCTGGGCCAGGTCTGAATGGCAACTGGTGCTTCCCAGTAGCTTGAAGGAAGGAGAGCTGAATAACTACATTGTTTATATAAAAACAAAGACATCTCTGTTCGTCAGAAGAGTCTGGGCTGGCCCCAAGATAAACTATATAGTGAGAGAAAATAAACCCTCCCCTAAAAAAAAACCAAACCCCCCAAAAGTCTTTTCCAAGAATATCCAAAATCTCCCTAACTTCATCCATTGGACCACCCTGAGGATGGAAATGTCAGCCTGTCTCAAAGCAGCTTGTCTAGGGCACTTCAGTACAGAAAACGCAACAAGAGCAGAGCTGCCTTCAGCAGTTGTGTCCCAGCTCTCTGTGCTGGAGCAGGAAGCTCCACATGGACAGCAGCGAGAGTATTTCAGCTGAACTTGCAGATACAGTAAACACCAGGAGTTGTTTATGGTATCTCTGGTTCACTTTCCTGGTGGGATAGACCGGCTAGGAAGGGAGGTTGGACACAAGACATTAAGGTCGTTCTGATTTCCCCCTGTTATTCCTGGCTGTTCCTGCAAGGTCAGAGATGGGGGAGGAACCTAGAGGAAACCCCCTTTTCTTGCAGATCAAGCCTTTGCTGAGCAAAAGAGCCCACGTGCTCATGCTGCCAGATCTGAGCAGCACCACAGCGACTGCCTTGTTTTTCGAGTAGGAAGCGAAGGGAAGCACTGGTTCCTTCTCCCTGTATCCTGAGCAGGTGTGAACCTGTTCAGTCAAACACAGCTAAGCCAAGCAGAGATCTCAAACAGGTAGGACGGGTCCGGGAAATTTATGAAAAGAAATGAATTAAAGAAAAGCAGGCTGTGAACAGCTCAGCTGCAGCACAGAGAGCAGCTGGAGCAGGACCTTGGTAGAGAAAAGCCCCCTGAGGGTCTCCAGAGGCTGCTGTGTGCTGGCCATCACCCTTCTCCAGCAGGCTTGCTCCCTGGCACTGCTCTCATCATCACGAGCATCAAAACAGGGTGGGGGCTCTGGAGGTGCTGGCACATGGCTGCCCAGAGCCCCTTGAGCAAGCCGGGGTGCCTGTAACATGGGAATCGTGAGACCAGGGCTTTGCAGTCTGCTGTGCTGCAATGGACTCTTTGGTCGAGGGGGTTTGCAGAGGACGCAGCACCTTGCACTAGGATTAACATGCTGCTGCATCTAACAGACACAGCAAATTTCCCTGTAGAGAAACTCATTCTCCTACCAATGCCAGTGCATATTAAGTTTGTAAAAGATAAGATCCAAATCCTGTTTCTCTCACTTTTGTCAACACTGGTGGGTTTTTCCCTCCTTTTTTCATGTCTGTGGTTCAGTTTGGCTTCTACCCCGTCTCCTGCTGTCTGGTGGCCACAGGTGCCTTACCAACCACAGAACTGGGATGACGGGATTCAATTTAATTCCCCCATGGCACCAGACAAGACAAGTACACCATACAGGACTCCTCCGTGCTGGTTCTCTACATCCTCCTCCTGCAGGGATGCTGCATTGACTGACCCTTCTTGGGTGTGTTTGCAAAGGCGTCAGTGAGAGTGAATGCCATCGCTGGGATTGTCCTTGTCCCTGTTCGCTAATCACATTTGCTCTGAAGTGTTTAGAAATTGTGCTGGTTTTGACTGGGGTAGAGTTAATTTTCTTCGCAGTAGCTGTTACAGGGATAGGTTTTGGATTTGTGCTGAGAACATGGAGACCAAAATACTGTGTTGATAACATGGAGATATTTTTCTTATTGCTGAGTGGTGCTTGTACCCACGGTCTTTTCTGCTTCTCACCCCACCCCACCAGGGAGGGGGGATGGGGGTGCATAAGGAGTTGGGGAGATACACAGCCAGGACAGCTGACCCCAACGGACTCAAGGGATATTCTGCACCATACGACATCATGCTCAGTATATAAATCGGGGGGGCAGAAGGAGGAACGGTTTGGCGTTTATCGCTGTCCCTCGACCGCAGGGGAGGGCCAGGCTCCCCCCGCGAAGGGACCGGCACCCGCCGCGATCCGCGGGCCGAGGGCGGGGTGGGCGCCGCGTGCAACTCAAATTGCCGTGCTCCCTCTCAACCAGTGGCCGGAGCGCCTGCCCGCCGCCAGCCAATGGGAACACGGCACTTCCCGCCGCCAGCCAATAGGCGCACGGGGGCGGACCTCGGGGTAACGCTCGAAGCGGCGGCGATGGCCCCGGAGCGCGGTGAGCGTTCGCTTCCCGCCGGTACCGAGGGTCTTCCCCGGGTTTTCTTGCAGAGCCTGCGAACTCTTTTCGATATCCTGGACGACCGGCGGCGGGGTTACGTGCACCTACGGGAGATCGAGTCGCGCTGGCGGGGAGCGGAAGCCCAGGAGCTGCCCGCCGGGGTGATGGAGGGGTTGCGGCAGGCAGCGCCGGCCAGCGGGTACCTCACCTTCGAGAGGTTCGTCCTGGGGCTGCGGGCGGCCCTGCCTGGAACTGAGCCCCCGGTGGAGGGTGGCAGCGGCGGGCGGCGGAGCGTGGAGAAGCCACCAAGCCCTCGCTGTTCCGAGGAGCGGCGGGGGAAGAGCAGCGGGCAGCGGGAGCCGGGGCACGGCCAGCCCCGAGGCCGCGGTGAGTGGCGGCACTGGACTGGGGGCTTCGGTCTCGCGGGGGTGGTGGCAGCGCCGGGGCCGGGGACTGGCGCTCGGAGGTCGGGATGGGTTCCCGCGGCTCGCCCTGCTCCCTTGTGCCCTCCTCCGGGCTCAGAGCCAGCGGTTCCCGCAGGGCCGGTGTAAAACTCCCCCAAAGTTACTGTTAGTCCCAGTTTGGCTTCGCTGAACTCCGATCCCAGCGCGAATATACCAGTGCGAATATCCCGGCGCCGCCGCCCGCCGGGGCTGTGCTCCCCTCGCGATGCGCTAGGCTATTTATAGCGCTGACAGGAGGAATTAAGGGCTTTGCCGTAATGTGTCCGTGGTTGTCCCCTGGCTCAGAGTCTGTCCTGACCTTCCCCGGGGGTGGGTGGCACAGCTGGGCATCTCGGAGAATGGCTGGCCCCTGGGGACTCCCGAAGCCGAGCAGCTTCGCTGGGGTGAAGCTGCGGTCACGGAGCAGCCGTGTGCTCGGTGGGCTCTGCGCTGGGCTGGCCTTCAGGAATGATTCCTTCACGATGTCATGCATGATTTGGACAAATAAGAAATGCAAAACCTGATCCAGCTTTTTGGCTTGGATCGTTCCGCAGCACTATTCCCAATAATAAATAATTAGTCAATGAATAAATGGGAGAGCAGCACCAGGGTGATGTGCTCTGCTGTTGCAGGCTCTGTCCGCAGAGCTCACCTGCATATCCCTGTGAACTCTGCCCTTTCCTTGGGATCTGGGCTCCCTGTGCTGGCTCTGCCAGAGCCCTCCAGGGTGGTACACTGACCTTGGCATGGGGGACAGTGTTTCACTGGCATCTTGATTTGTTGCTAGTCAGTAGAAGATGTTATAAGGCAACCAGACTTCTGGGCTTATCTGGGTAGGTAATAATTCTTTATCTAGGTTTGTGAAGTGCTTTGAGATCGGGGAGACAAAGTCTGTGTGAGGAGCTGGTACTTGTTATTGCACCACCTGAGTGCAATGGCTTCTTCCACCTTGGGAAGGTCAGGCTGGTTTGCCTTCCCTTCCCAACCACTCCCTCCCAGTCCCTTCTGCTGGATGGAGAAGAAACTTTTAACTGTGACTGAGGTTCTCTGCTTTCCATTTTGCCTCCAGACTTATCACTGGAGCTTCATCTAAGGGAATATTATTAAGCAGACTAACTCTTCTATCATCAAGAGTGCAAATCTGGAAAAACCTGAAGAAAATCCTGCTTGGTGAATAGACAGCAGATTGAAAGCTCTGCCCTGGGAAGGAGCAAGCAGATGACTGCAGAAGCTTTCTGCTTGCTGAGGATCTTTCCATAACAGGGTGATGTTCCATAACTGTCCAGAGCCTGTGGGCAGGGTTAGTGCTTCAGCCCTTGCTGCCAGCATCCCACACTGCAGGGCCATATTCTGGCAAGTGGCCTGAGTTTCAGGTTCATTCAGCAGCTTAGAAAATGGTACAACTCAGTTATTCCATCTCTTTTAGCTCCAGATCCTGCACAACTGCCCAGTGCGCCCTTCCACAGATGGTTTCCCAGGGTGCAGTTGAACAGGTGGATGTTCTCCTCAGATGGCTGCAAGGAAGTTGGGCAGTGCCATGGCAGGATATGCCTACAGCCCTGCTGCAGAGATGTGTGGTGGGTGCTGGGAGCTGCCTGTGGCTCCGGGAAGACCTGTCTCCGCTAAGATTATATCATTTGGGTGTGAGGCTGCTCTCAGCCTCCAGCTGCATGTGGTGGCTTCTGTAAGACCCCAACCAAGTGCAGTGAGATGATGTATCGGTGCTCATAAGCTGCAATGAGTTGGAGGAAATGCTCCCTGCCTGTGTTTTGGGGGAAGAGGGTGCTCACAGGGTGCCTCCCCAGCTCTGCTTTATGATCTGAGGAGCATCTGGACGTGTCAGAGGTGATTTGGATGTGACTCATGGCAAAATGGCAGAGGTTGGGGCCAGGTGGTTCTCCTGGCACGTCCAGGGGTGCAGTGAGCCAGTGGGACAACAATTCTATCCCCTCTCCTAGCGTGTGGGCAGAAGTGCTTCTGAAGTCCCTGCTTAAGTCAGCTTCCAGCTTCTCCTCAGCCCAGCAGTGCTGGTGCAGTCTGCGAGCTGCTGCTTGGCACCCCGTGGTCCCTGGAGAGCCAACAGCACCCACTGGACACAAGGATGGTAAGGTGGATATTGGAGAAGTCACAGGGCAGGGAAGTCACTGTAATGATGTCCCTACCTCTGGTGCCTGGTGTCTTATCACAGCAGCATCTGAGCATATCGCTCTTGGGGTCTTTACCCGAGTAGTTCCCCTGTGAGCTGGGACCTGGGGAAGTCAAGGCACAGAGCAGAAGTAGCCCAGGAATTGTGTCATGGCCCTGGGCACTGGCTCCTCCCCAGCACAGTGCTTTCCCTTGCTCCACGGTTGGCTTGGCTCTAGCAGCTGGAGAGCTGTTGGCACTGGCAGGAGGCAGGGGATGGTTCGTAGGGGCTTGTCTGAGCCATTGCCAAGGACAGATGTGGAGAAGTGTAAAACAACCATGAGGTGTCCGCTTATCCTGGGCAGAGAGGGTTCCAGAGGGAGGAGCCCGTCCATTATCTCATGGCAGGATCTCTTCCACCTCTGGTGATCTGGTCCTGTTCTTTCCCTAAGAAGAACTATCCCAGCTTATTAGCAGGGGTCCTGTCTTAGCCACTACCTTGTCAGCTCAGGTGTGCAGAGCTTGGTTGGTTGACCAGGAGCTCCTTCTTATCACAGGTGCAGCTCAGCTCAACCCAGCACTTTAGGTAACTGCAGCAAAAAGTTTTTTAACATGTGTTTGTCCTGCAGCTCCTACCAGAAATGCTTCTGGCTTGGCCTTAGGATTCTAACTGTTGAGAGTATCCTTGGTTTTGGGGCTGTTCCTCAGCTTTTCGAGCAGGATATGCTACAGGTCTGCTAGGACAACTTG
Organism: Dicrurus megarhynchus; assembly: GCA_013399195.1. NCBI lineage: Eukaryota > Metazoa > Chordata > Aves > Passeriformes > Dicruridae > Dicrurus > Dicrurus megarhynchus. The sequence goes on along the minus strand of VXAD01004647.1, from coordinate 504,313 downwards.
TGTGTGGTCACACCAGTCTTGCTGGGTTCCTCCCAGATAGATTTGGGTGTATGAAACCAAAGGGAGCTAGCAAAGCAGATGGATGGGTGATATCAAAGACTTTGGGTTCACAAAGACTTTGTGTTCATTGATGTGCTAGAGACCTGTCTGTGCCAGAGTACTTGCTGGGAGGTGGAGTGAGATACTGTGATGGACCAGAAGGAGGACTTTTCCCATGGCATGGTTGCTTCTTTCCCCAGTGACACAAAGTGACAAACTGAGGTGTCCTGTTGCCTGCTGCCCCCTGAGCCTGTCTCCTGTCATTGAACCAATGTGACTGTGGCAGCACAGGCAGCCCTGGTACAGGGCTCCCACACCTCATACTTTCAAGATGAAGGGTGGCTCCTGTGGCCATGGCTGCCCTCTCCTGCCTCATATCCTTCCTCTGTCATGTCCATGTGCTCAGCTGAGGAAACTTGTGGAGCAGAGGGAAGAAATGTGCCAGCCCATGTGGTGCCACACACCCTGTCCTGTTATTCACAGCCCTTCATGTGCCTGCAGCAGGGAATGTGCCATACCTGTGCCAGGCAGCTCTGGTAGAAGGATGTGCAAGGGGTGGGGGTGCCAGGCAGATGCGTGGGGAGCTGTCCTGGGAGGAGGGCGTTTTCCCTAGCTGCCTGCCATCACTTGCCAGCTCCCTGCTGCTCTTCTTGAAAAGCCGGGTTGGGAAAGGAACTCTTGAGGAAACCGGTGTGCAGGGAGCTGGGAAGCTGTGGGGCTGAGGGGGTGGCATGAGACAGGGTGTGCTGGGCACTTGCCTGGGGACTGGGGCAGGAAGGGAGGAGCAGCAGGCTGCTGCCCAGACTTGCCTGGGGATGTGCTGGCTGCACCCCTGGCTGCCCTGATGCTGTGGTTTGGGGCGGTGGGGTGTCGCAGTGCTGCTCTACCAGCTCAGCTAGCAGTGGATCGGAGCTGGCTTTGCTGTGGCTGCAGGGCTGGGTTTCTGGTGAGGGCAGGCAGTGTGAGGCTTGTATGGACTTCACTGCAGGTGCCATGGGAATTCCTGCCCTGGCCAACAGGCAGGAGGTGCCTGATCCAGCCTGGAACCTGCCAATATGAACTTAATCTTCAAAAATAGGTTATGCATGGATTTGCATCAGCACCATGAGTTTGTAGTAGATTAGTCTTTTGCAGGATAGGATGTTGGGGTTTCAATAAAATTTTGGCAAATCTACAGCCTGATTTACTCTATGATTACATCATAGACATGGTGTCTGGAGTGGATGTCCACATGGCCAAGTCCATCACCACGCAGGAGCTGCCTTCGGGAGAAGTTGGGTTCCTGGCAGAGCTGGCACCACCTGAGTGGAAGCCAGGTGTCCCATGAGGACACATGAGGGTAGGCAATAAGACAAATTATTTAGTTGCCTTTGCTGGGACTGGACCAACTTTGCCTGGAAGCTGCTTGCTCTCTACAGAAGATGACATTGAGGTCTGTTGCCAGCCCGACACAGCTGAGTTGGCCATTCCTGACACCTGTCCTGCCTGGACAAAGCTGGGAGCAGGTGCTCAGGCTGGTGGTTTGCTCAGTCTCTCCCTGCTTGCAAGACCACCCTGCAGATCATCTCACAGAAGTGGCCCTGGGGAGGATTTTGTTGGAAGTAGCTCGTGGCCTCATGCCTTCCTCTGTTCCAGGTGGTGATGCAAAGTCTGGGCAGTCCCAGGGAGATGGTGGCCACCCAGGGGCTGGGGACGCTCGGAGGCATCAGAGAGGCCGTGCAGAACACCGGAGACACACCATCACCAATGGCGTGGACTTCAGCATGGTAAGGAAGTGTTGTGGGCACTCATGAAGGGGAAGGTGGATTGCAGGGGTCCCTCACTGCTGACACCATCTCCGGGCTTTGGCTTCCACCCTGCACGTGTGAGCTGTGGGGCATCGGGCAAATCCCGATATTTTGGCTATGAAGCTCTGTTGATGTATGTGGACATTCTGTCATTATTTCCAAGGTGCTTTCTGTCCTGCAGACAGGGAGGAGGTGCATGCCTTCCTCCAGAGTGGGGTCAGCCCATGAAGCCAGTGTGCTGGCTGCCTTCCCCATGGGCAGTCTTGGGAAGAGGAAGACAAAGGTGGAGGTGTGGAAACAGGTGGATCTCTGGGCCTTTAGAACACCCCAGCAAGGGTCAGGTATGCTTTGTGCTAGCAAGCAGTGGCACCAGGCTATGTCCCCTCCCAGATGTTCCATGTAGATCAGGGCTCAAACATGCATATCCTCTTGGCTCCCAACAGACTTTTCGCTAGCAAAGCAGAGAAATCCACATGCAATTTATCCAGGCAGCCCAGGATGCTCCCCTCTCTCTGCCGCTGAGTGGAGAGGCTTGGATCAAATTGCCTGGGTGAAGGAATCTCATTGCTCCCAGGTGGAATGGAATAGCTGCCTGGGCACATTGCCCACAGGCTCGAGCTAAATTGTCCTGGACAGAGAGCGAAGACCAAGCCTGCAGGATGAGTACTTGGTGGAACTGTCACCACTGCACTTCCACTTCTCACACCCTGGTGTCACCCTGCTCCTGCAGCCCAGCAGGGCTGATCAGCGGTGCCCAGCCTGTCGCTGGCCTTGGGGGACACAACGTGCCCCGATGCCGGCCTGGGGAGAGGATGTTTGTGCAGGTAGTTTGCTGGGCTTGCAGTCATGTGAGGGGCAGGGGCCCCCTTGGGCTGAGGGGCCTCTGCTGGGAGGTGCTGACAAGGAGTGATAAATGTAGGTCTGTGTGTCTGGGATTGAGGGCTCTGCTTCTTGGGGTTTTGGGGGCTGCCGTTTGGAGAGAGGAAGGTCTCTGCTTCCCTGGCAAGGCTCTTCCCTGTGCATGCAGCTCTGGGCTGGAGTCCAACTCAAGGTCTCAAGCTCAAGTTCCTACTTTGTGTAGGAACCTTTGCTGTAAAGGGGCTGGTGGCTGCCATGTCTGTCCCCAGCTCTGCCATAAGCACTCTTGCTTTGGGCTTGTGTTGCCCTTGTCTCTATTCCCCCAAGTTATCGTGAGGGCGGTGGGAGGGATGTCCCCTTCTTCCTTCTCTCCCTATATGTTCCCAAGTGCTGCACTGTCTTTTTGTGCTTCTGACCCCGGAGAAGGGATGTCTCAGCCTTCCCTGACACCCTGGGTACAGTCTTTAGTCACTGGTGCCATTTCCAAGCCTCCAGAGACAGCTGGAACAGGTTTGAGTCCAGCAAGGACCGAATCCTTGTACTGTCACCTCCCTTACCCCTCCCTGCCCTGATGCTGGGCTCCCAAGGGACAAGGAACTTGTCTGTCATTAGACTAATTTGTCTAAAGCCCATGGGGGATGGGAGCACTGGTGTCCATCCTGCATCCTGAAGTGCACCAGGACTGGTTCCTCCTGAGCAGGGAGCGGAGCTGTGGAGGCCGTGCTGCAGCCCCAGCACCCTTTGCACCGTCTCATCTTGTGCCCACTTGCTCAGCTGGTGTTTTTCCAGCCAGTCCGTCATCGATTGGCCTGATTTCCCTATGGCCACAAGGGTGACTGGGATAAGACCTTCCCTGAGAGGTGGTGCACTGTCATTTGTAGGCAGCCCAGGGCACAGCTCTGTCCCCTCCCCTTTACCAGCCACTAAGCACCAGCCAAGTCCAGCACTTTGTCTTCCTCCTGCCCCAAATGTCTCATCCTGGCGAGATGCTGCCTGTCCCCACACCGGGCAGGGCTGGCAGTGTTCCTCTGCTCTGTGGGATGCTCCCTCTTCCTCTGGTCTCAGTGCTGGCCAGCAAGCCCAGTGGGAGGAGGGCAGGCCAGGCGGCAGTGGGCTGAACCCCCAGCTGGGTGGGGGTCCTTGCCGCATACAGCACCTTCTTCGTGCCCCTCAGCAACAGCACCAAGGCTCTGCACTTCTTCCTCTGGGTATGTCCCTTTGGGCCGTTGGAGAAGGGTGCAGGGGGAGTTGTCGTGTTGCAAAAAGCATTTCCAGGAGCAGCAGGAGCAAGAGCAGCCCCAGTGTAATGGGTGGCAGGTATGGGATGTGGGGAGGCTTTGGGGCTGGCAGTGGGGACATGGAAATGCTGATGGCCTGAAGAAGGTCTTGGTATGGTGCCACTTGTCCACAGGGTTCTGTTCAGGGTTGCTTCTGAGCTGCACCACTCCTCATGCTCTCTGAAGCGTCAGGAGAGGTTCTGGTGCATCCAGCATTTTCTGGGTGACCAAGGAATTTTCTGGTGCCTGGAGAAGACTCTGGAGCCCAGGCTGTGCTGTGGGTGAAAGCCAGGCTATGTTGTGGCAAAGAAGGCAGAGGCAATGAGGCAGGAAGCTCCCCGTGCCCTTGGGAGCTGGGGGAACAGCCTGGTATTGAAAAGGAGAGAAGGGCTGCAGGCTCACGGGGTGAGGGTGATGAACGGGTCACTGCATCAGTTACTCTGTTCCCCAGGGATGTCCCCTCAACCCTCTCCACCTCTCCGCTTGCCGGTGGCAGTGCGGTGCCAAGGGGTAGCAGGAGCAGAAGGTGGCAGTGGAATGAGGGCCCAGTATCCCCTGTGGATGTGGGCCGAGCCCCCTGCTCTGCAGCAGCCTTGAGTCCTGCTCCGCCTATTCCAAGGGGTTGCTCTGGGGGCAGGAGCCCCAGGCACCCTCGTAGCAGCTCTCTGGGCACAGCAGGGCCCCAACTGCCTCTCCAGGTGATGCTGGTGCTGGAACCAGAGCTACTGGCAGAGACTCTCTGCAGAGAGGTGTGGTGTGGTGTGCTATGCTCTGCTCTGCTCAGCTTCATGTGCCTCCAAGGATGAGGCAAACTGGGGGCAGAGTGCTGGGGAAACAGGGCTGCAGGTTTTCCCTGACTTACAGCCTGCACAGTGAGCTAGACTCTTCACTGCTCACTGAAATCCAGATGTGTCTGTTCTGCGGCTGACACACCCCAAAGGGAGCTGGGGGCAGCTGCAGGCACTGCTCCTGCTGCCTCCCTGGGTAAATAGGTGAAGAAACCTGCACCTGCAATGGTGAGCAGGAGGGTAGAGGTGACCTGAATGTCCTTCACACACTTTGGTTGTACTTCCAAACTGGAGAACTTTTCTTCCAGAAGTCTTCCTCCAAAGCAGCATCAGGCAGCAGTCATTATCCTGCTCCTCTGCAGCTTTTCATGGGGAAAGGGGCTGAGACCCTTGCCTGTATCCACATCCCCCCACACCTCATGAAGAAACCACTGCCTGGGACTTGACAAAGCCTTGGTGGGGAGTGGGTGACATCCCTGTGCTCTGTCCTGCAGCTGAAGTACATGAAGGAGCTGGAACAGGAGAAGGATTTCCTATTGCAGGGCCTGGAGCTTATAGACCGGGCTCGAGAGTGGTACCACCAGCACATCCAGCTCATGCAGGAGCATCAGCGGCTCCTGGGGAAGAAGAGAACCAGTGCTGTGAGTCTGGGGCTTCTTCTGGCTGCTTGTGGGTTTGAAGAACAGGGCTGGGAGTTGGCTGGACCTGGAGCTGGCCCTATGGTAACCTCCAGCCTCTTCTTCCTCCCTATCCTGCAGGATTTCCCTGAAGGTGGCCAGAGCTACCTGGGGCGCCTGGTCCCCAAGCTGCAGGAGGTGAACCGCTGCCTGGGTGACCTTCTTTCTGCTGCTGGCAAGGTGAGAACAGCACATCAGCAGCTTGAGGTTGTTTGTGTAATCTTAGAACCCATCCTGTCCCCCCATGTTGGTGACTGGGCTGACATTGGAGCTGCCAAAGTTTCCCCCAGCTCTGGGATGGTGACTTGGCTTCATGGGCAAAACAGGTGATGGGGGACAGCCAAGAGGGACAGCACAGCTGGTCCTGAGCTGGGCTGGAGGATGCTTAAGGCATTTGGGGGATTAAAGGAGATCCCCAAAAAGGTGTAGCCGTTGTCAAGGAAACAAGGAGCCCAACTTCCTGAGGTGCTGAATCAGCCACTTCAGAGCTGCCTGTCCTGCCAGGCAGGAGCCAGGCACATTAGCAGGAGCCAGGCACACTGACAGGAATGTTTCCCCATACTGCCTGGTGGGCTGGAGACCCTGTGATGGCCTGTGCTGAGATTTTAATCCTCTGCTGGGCTTCTCTCAGTTCTTTGTGTGCTATAGAAACATGTCACCTTGAAGAAGGGCTGGGAAGGGCGACAGGGGAGGAGGCTCAGTGTCTCATCCCTTCATCGTCTCTACAGACAGCAGTCCCCTCCTCAGCCCTGAGCAGGCTGGTCCCTGTGACATCCCCAGCCTCCACAGGCTCCCAGCAAGCCATCAACATGCTGAAGGAGCAGAATCGGCTTCTCACCAAGGTGAGTGGGGGTACGGCTGGAGGATGGTGCTGGGAATGGAAGGGGATGGGATGGAGCCAGGGAAGGAATGGCAGGCAGTGGGAAGTGTTCCTTCAGCTTGGCCAGACTTGGTCATCCCTGAGAAGGGTGTGTGGGCTGCATGTGGAGACCCTCTGGTACACAGCTGTGCCCAGCTGTCTCCAGCTATTTGCTGGGTGAGTCAGTGGCAGGGATGGGGCATTCCTGACAGAGGGAAAAGACTATGACAAATGGAGGTCACAAGAGAGTGCAGAGGCCGCAGCTGGGGGCTGCCAGGGAAGGGATGTTGCCCTTACCAGGGCCAGGCTCACTGCTGGGGTTTCTGTCCCAGCAGATGGCCGCAAAGATGCTCTGGGGGCTTGAGTCCCTCTGCTCTGGAGCCAGGCTGGGAGAGCTGGGGGTGTTCACCTGGAGAAGAGAAGGCTCCAGGGAGACCTCAGAGCCCCTTCCAGGGCCTAAAGGGGCTCTAACAGAGCTGGAGAGGGACTTTGGACAAAGGCGTGGAGGGACAGGACAAGAGGGAATGGCTTCCCACTGCCAGAGGGCAGGGTGAGATGGAATACTGGGAAGAAATTCTTCCCTGTGAGGGTGGTGAGGCCCTGGCACAGGTTGCCCAGAGAAGCTGCCCCATACCTGGAAGTGTCCAAGGCCAGGTTGGACAGGTCTTGGAGCAACCTGCTCTAGTGGAAGGTGTTCCTGCCCATGGTGAGGGGCTGGGATGAGATGGGCTTTAATGTCCTACTCAAACCTACCCAAAGCCTGTGATTCTGTGGTTCTATGAAATTTTACCTGCAACACACCAGTTGCCAGTGTTTTCCTCCTCTAACCAGCATTTTCCTCCCCTGTCTTGTGCAGGAGGTGACTGACAAGAGCGAGCGCATCACCCAGTTGGAGCAGGAGAAGTCTGCCCTGATCAAGCAGCTCTTTGAGGCTCGTGCCCACAACAACCATGAGATGAGCCAGCTGGACTCCACCTTCATCTAGCACATGCCTCCCCCTCCCCATTCCCAAACTTCCCTGGGGGTTTCAAGGGACTCTTGCCCCAAACTCATCACACCCGCTGCTCCAGGTGTTGTGTCTCCAGGTCTGGGGCTGCTGGTGGCATCTCTGTGGGAGGAAGCTGGAACCCCTCCTGGGGAGCATCCCTGCCCTGCTGATGGCATATCAGCCATGCTGCTCTCAAGCTGCTCCTTTTCTGTCTCTAAATGGGCTGCAGGGATGCTGTCCCCAGCCCTGTGACCCCCAGTGTGTGGGAGACATGGCTGCTGCCTGTGCTGCCTTTGTGGGGTGAGCTGCTGTGCCCTTGCTGACTTAGGCTGGATTTTGGCTGCTCTTGGGAAAAAGTGATGCATCTTCAACACTCCAGCCAGCATCTCCAGACAAGCCTGGCCCTTAGAGGGTGCCTGCTCCTGCTTGTCCTGCTGTTGGAAGACAAGATTGGAAATCCAAGGAGGCATGCCTGGCCTCTCTCTGCTGCCCATGTTCTGCCTGCGAGAGACACTGTCCTAGCCCTGTAGTGCTCAAACTGGTGGTCCTCACGGCAACCCTTCTGTCCCATTTGTGGTAGTGATACCATAGTTGCTGTTTACATGTCTGCAGGCTCCTGTAGGGAAAGAGCCATAGAACCAACCAAGGTAGCCTACACCTCTGAGCTGCTGTTTCAGGCTCTTGACAAGTTGAAACAGACACCTCACCTTTTACTTGGCTTGACCTGGCAAATATTTCCTGATGTCTGCCAGGATTAGATTCTTTTCATGATGACTGTAAAAGGAGAAGTGATGTTCCATAGCCCAAGGATGCTCACATCAGCCTGACCTCACAGCGGGGCTTTAGAACTTGGTTTTGTAACTGAGTGTGGGACGGAGCAGAGGCTGATGGGCTCTTCCCCATGCACATCACGTGGAGAAATGGCAGCTCTGCCTCACATGGTTGTGGATGCTACTGCCTGGGATGACATCCTGACTGTGAGCTGCACTCCTCTGCAGGTCTCTTGAGGGGTGGTGGTGGTGGTCTAAGATGGGTCCTATTAGATGGTGAATCTCAGGACGCCCTGTGCTTCCCACCCAGCTCAGTGATGATGCTTGAGCTGAATGACATTTGACTGTGGCTTGGTACTTGGTATCCATGGTACTTTCACTGGAGTTCCCTGTGAACCCCATGTAGCGCAGCCTGGCCCTCTGTACCCCCAAGGCCAGGACCTTTCTCTGTGGGGTTGTTTCATGCTCTGACTCTCCAGGCATGATTCTGTGGTGCTGAGCTGGGCAGAAGGTGCTGGCTCTGCCCTGAGCTGACACATGCAAGCCAATTCTGTTCTCACTCCTGTTCTTATCTGTCCCATCCAGCTGTTCTCTTTGAGACTGATCCTGAGCTAAAGCTCACTGTAAGGCATGAATCCCTGCTCTGTCCTTGTGCCTGCAGCTGGAGTGGAGATCATCAGAGTGCCAGGGAGATGGTGAAGGAGGAGAAGCAAGGCCATGGCTAGTCATGTCCTGTCTGCAGGAGTTTGGTGACTGGAGGTTGTCCCCCTGGCATCAATGCCTGCTATCCTTTTTGTGATGCCTCCTCTGGTGTCCAAGGCCTGTTTTGCCTGAGGCTTAATTAGAACTGACCCCTTTTATGAGGGTTACCTGTCTGTAAGGATAATAAAGTGGGGTGACCTATTTAATTTATCCTTCTGTGTCTCCCTAAATCAGTGCATCTACTGCTGCCAGCCCTGAAGTCCCTGACTGTCCTGTCCCTCAAGATGCAGGGGGAGCTGAAGCTGCAATCTGGTGAGCACAAAGAACTCAAGGGTCTCTGCACCTGGACATGTTTCCATGTCCTTTCCCATCCCCTCTGGGCTTCTCAGGGACTGGGGATTCCCTGTCCCCTGCTGTGGGGCAGGGTCTTAAAGCCAGGTGCACCCCTTCCAGTGCTGTAGCCTCATCTGTCTGCTCCTCTGGAAGCTGTGCTTGGGGCTCACACTCCTCAGGCAGTGCTGGTGCAATTCACAACCTCTCATTTGCTTTTAAGTGCCCTTTCTCAAAGTTGGCCCACAGTGGTAGCAGCAGTAGCAGTAGGGACCTCAGTGGCATGGCATGTGTGGCACGTGTCCCTATGCTGAGATAGCAACTCACATGGGGTGAACCTGAGGCTCTGCACTGATTGGGGGCACCCTTCTTTCTCAGACTGTGGGGTGAACCCTGCATCGTGCAGAGGTTGAGCCTCCCCTGCTGGGAGCAGAGCCAAGAGGGAGACCCACTTACTGGCTAGCTGGCAGAGGGATCTCTGCTATGGCCTCCTTCAGGCAGCCACAAGTTCCAGCTGGGGCAGGAAGAGGGTTGGTAATTGCCCTTGGTTCCCATTTCATGCCTTTGCTTGGGTGTGGAGCTCATGAGGGCTTCCAAAGGAAAAAGAGAGTCATGGTTCTCACTCCAGACTGCTCCATGCAGAGCCAGGGCAGCTCTCTCTGCCCCATCCCAGGAGGGTTGTCCCAGCCCTGGCCAGCAGCACTGGCCCCCAGCCCACTTTCTGTGAGACTGCTGCAGGTTGTGGTGTAGCCTTGGCAGTGCCACGGCCCACTGGGACCAGGGGTCCCCTGGAAACTGCAGGGCTCACCTCAAGCTGTCACTCTGGCCACACTGTTTCTAGGTCCCTGATGGGCCTGACCCTCCCCTGTGTGTCTGGGCTGTGTCCACTTTGGCACCCTTAACTGTGGGGGCTGGCTCAGGAGCCATGAGACCTGCGTTTGGGGCCAGGTCTGTAAGTGATGTGTATGCTGGTACATATGGGTGAACACCTTCCATTCTCTTCAGGCTTTGTTCCTGATGGAACTGAGTTTGCATAGGTCTGTGCTGCCTCTAGGGCTCCGATAACTGCTTCCCTGTGCGAAGCTGTGGTTACTTTGGGGACAGCTGGAGCAAGACTCTGCTGTCCCCAGCCAGGACAGCTCCTGCCAACCCACCTCACCTCCCCACAGCCCTCCGCACTCACCCCAGCACATCCCTGGCACCCCTGCATCCGTGGCAGCTGGAGTCATGTGGCTGATTCTGGAGAGGTTCTTGGTGAGGTCTGCAGGAGCAGCTTCATCCCTGCAGTGTCCCACACTCTGCACTGCCTGGACACCTGCACTTGTCAGCTCCCATTTTACTTCTCTGTAAATCCTAAGGGGGTTTTCCCAGCCCAGACATTTTTCACGTTTTCCTTGGATGAGTAGACTGTTGCATCACTGCCAACTCCCAGAAAGTCATAAATCTCCTTAGCCCTCCTAAAATCAAGAAACAGGAGGAAAAAAAAGAAGGAAAAAGCCCCACAAAAGCAGCTTTTGTAAGCAATACTTTTAGGAGAAGGTGTTTTATTTCTCTCCAGGGTCCTCAGCCTTCTTCGCTCCCTTTGCTCAGCTTCCCATGCAGTACTCGCCTCCAGAGGGAGCCCAGAACTACTAAACCAAAGGGGCTGTGAAAAGTTAAGTGCTGCAAAACTTAATTGGGTTGTTTGGGCTGCGAGGCTTGGAGCAGCTCATCCTGCAGGATCCAACACCCCCAGGAATGACCTGATTTCTTCACATCCCGTAGGACAGCTGTGCCAGGGGGGTCTGAGGAGGGGCAGAGCTCCCACCGTGGCCCCACCATGTCCTGGGAACAGTGGAAGCTCAAAACCCCCCCACCCGTTCTGCCCTGGAGCCCATCTCCAATTCCTGTGACTTTTCCAGGGATTTCCACCATTTTAGTGGGGGCATGAGCTGCTTTTCCTCCTCCTGCCTCTCAGTGGCATTGGCAGCTCTCCCTGCTCACAGGATGCTGTCATGCTAGGCTCAGGATGGGATGTGGGTCTGCATAGCAGGATCCCTTCTTCAAGGTCCCCAGCCCCCTGGGCCCCTGCTGCCCTGTTGCTGCTGGCTGGAGCCAGGGAACTTTTTTCCATCCTTCCAGCTGCCAGACCAGCTGCAGGGATGAGAAATGGCTTTCCTGTCCCTAGTGTGTGCCAGGGTCAGGCTGTGACAGCCACCTTGGCTGACCACTGCCACAGCTCAACAGCTGCTGGGTGCTCCAGCACTGTCTGTGAGCATGGTAATGACTCCCTCCAATGACAGATGGATGGGGGAACACTGTCAGAGACAGTGTAGAGACACCGCTGTGCCAGCATCCGTGGTAGTGCTCTGGAAGATGCTCAGGGATTCAAGCACTGCTAGAGAAATCCTCTGCCTCCAGCACATATAAGGGCATGAGCACAGCTGTGGCTGTAGATGCTCATGCTGTGCCAGGCTGTCCTCTGGATACACACACGGTATTTGTGCACACACTGTTACCGCAGTCATGCCAGGTACATGCTCATTCTGTGTCTCTGCTCGCATCGCGCTCATCGGTCACACCGTCCATGGTCGCATGTATCCATGCTCACACTGTGACCCTGGTCACACTATGGCTGTGTTCACACTGTGGCCCTGCTCTCACTACACCAAACTGTTCCCCTCTCATTCCTGTCTCTCCAGCAAGGCAAAGAGGAAAGAGCCCCTCCATGGGCAACCAGCCAACTTCTGGGGCTTGATGTCCTCCCCTCCGGTGCCCCCGGACACCGTGGATGCATGAGCACTGTTGGTGTTGCGCAGTGAACCCACCAGGCGAGGCTGGGGGAAGCATTTCATCCTACAGCAGCCTGGGAAAAACAGGCTGGGGATAAAATTAGCTGGAGTTTTTATTACTGGGATTTTATTTTTAAAAGCAATGGAAAGTACATCACTGGTGGGAAAACCCCAGAGGTCCAGGCCAGCCTGTGGGATAGCAGTATGCCTCTGCTCTGTGGTGGATATCCTGCTCACCCCAGGTGGGATGTGAGGTGGGAGCCGGCTGTGGGAACAGTCAGCATGGCAGCAAGGACCATGAGGGGGCTGATCCTGCCTCCTGGGATGCACCAGGGTGGTGCAGTAGCACATGGGACAGCTGAGCCCTGCCCGGAGGTATCACATGGCCATAGGGGCCCTGGGAAACTCTGGTGGGAAGGAGCCTTTCTGTCTAAGCAGTGGTGGTCCCTCCAGCCAGAGGAGATACAACTGGGGGTCTGGAAACTCAGAGAGAGATTGGAGAGATTGGAAAGGGATAGAGCCACCAGCTCTTCCACTGTATGAAGTGAAGGTAGAAGCCAGATCCAACTCAACCTAAAGCAAGCAGCTCCCTGATAAGGGATGGTGCTTCTGGAGGATTGCCTGCACTGCAGTAGAGGGGTTTTGACAAGTACAGAGAGGAGGGATCTACTGAAGGGTGTAAATCAGAAAATCATGGCTGGCTCAGGAAATCCCCCCAGCTGAAGACAGCTGGAGACAGGGAGAAGGCTCAAGGAAAGTGTCCCATATGCTTGCTGTCACCTTCCTCATTCATGGACACCGCTGGGTGGCAGGAGGGCATGGTGGGAATATCACAGCTGTGTTACTGCTGGCTGCTCCCAGGCTTATTTGCTGAGAGTGGTGTGTGCCGGCCAGGAATGTGGCTAGCACAGGCTCCAGCTGGATTCTGATGTTATTTTTTTAACAAGCGGAACTTGCACCTGTAAAGATCTCACCTGAAAGCTTAAACCTACTGCTAGGAGTCTAAGCAAGTGCCTGGTCCCCTGGTGAGCTGCCCACACAGAACCCAGCGTCCATCCTCTCCCTGCCCCTCAGGGGTGATGGTCCTGGCAGATTATTGAGAGGAGCCTGAGCAGCACCTGCAGCCTGGCACAGGATTCAGGTGCTCCATGCCTCTGGCTGGAAGTGGCTGGGATGTGGCAGCTGCCTGGCAGCTCTGCTTGACCCTGGGTTGGGGAAGTCCTGCTGTGATTGGGCACCCCCCTAACCACAGGAGAACTGACACTGCCGATCTTGGGGCTCACTTCCAAAGAGAGACATGCGTGGAGTGTTGGAAAGGGAAGCTGAATCCTTTAGCAAGGCACATAAAGCCTTCCTGCATGACAAGGTGGGGGTAGGAGACAGTGGCAGCCAGGCAGGCTCCCAACACCAGTTTGGCTCTCAAACCAGTCTTCAGAGGCTGAGCAGGCTCCTGCCATGGCAAGGCAGAGGTGTGGAATCCTCCACGGGCTGCAGGTGGATAGCTGCTCCATCATGGACCTCCACAGGTTTCAGGAGTACAGCTGCTTCTTCGTGGTCATCCCCATGGGCTGCAGGTAATCTCCGTTCTGGCAACTGGAGCGCCTCCTCCTCTCCCTCTCCACTGAACTGGGATCTGCAGGGCTGTGTAGTGGTTTTTACTCTTTCTTAAATATATTATCCCGGAGGAACCCCCATCACTGCTGGCAGGCTCAGCTTTGGGTGGTGATGGGTCCGTCCTGGAGTCAGCTGGGTCCAACACGGGGACAGCTTCTGGTACCTTCTCACTAAGGCACTCTACAGACCCCCACTGCCCAAACCTTGCCAAATGCGGTCCCAAGAACATGATGTCCGCCTGGCAGGATTGGGACCAGGCTAGAGCAGAAGGGGGATGCGCTGGAAGCAGGATGTGGGTGCTCATCCACAGCAGCCTCCACCCAGCTCCCGTCTGGTTGATACACACCAGGCAGGACCATGTCTGTCCTGACAGAAGCTTCGCACACCTGGGCTGATGTCAGCTCTCCTGAGGACTCACCAACCTGGGCAGCTCCTCCAGCACCTGGTGCAGGGGAGTTCGGGATCTGGACCTCACCATCCACTCCTCAGAAAGGAGACGAGCGGCTGCTGAGCACCTCTGGCAAGCTGTGTGCACCCCCAGGTGCTGCCAAATTTCACACTCATGCAAGCACTATGTTTCTGTTCTGAGGGTTTAAATTCAGCCCTGCCCAAGGACCTTGAGCGGAAAGAAATCACCCCAGTAAAGAAAGTTTTTCCCCCACAGCAGGGTAGTGTCTCCCTGCAGCACCTGTCATTAGCCCATGAAACCATGATTGCTCTTCCACCTCACAAAAACTAAAATCCACCTGAAACTGGAAAATTTGCACTCAGTAGTTTCATCCAAGTCACCTGCTGAAATCTGAGAGCAGGAGGTGGGACAGGCATCCTTCCCATGCTCTCCTGGGCATGGCCCTATCCCTGCAGGCACAGAGGAGCACCTGGGGGTCACTACCAGTTTCCTGCAATGAACCTGGGTTTGGTTTTTCTTTTCCTTTTGTCCTTGGAACAAAGCACAAATGTATCTTAAAAGGGCAGGGCCATGGCCTCGAGTGAAGCATTAGCAGCCCTGAGGGCCTGAGATCATAGTAGGACACAGCTGTTCTCCATCTCCTTTCCCCTCATGGTGACTCCATCACCTCTTCAATCTGCTTTAGCCTCAGGGATGTGTTTAAGTGGTGCCATCCCAGGTGAGGGTCCTGATTGCTCTCTTGTCCTGCAGCACAGAACATCTGTCATGGGACCTTTTCTTCAAAATATTTTGCAGATCAGAACCATAGAATGGTTTGGGTTGCAAGGAACCTAAAGTCCATCTTGTTCCACTCTCTGGCATGGGCAGGGACACCTTCCACTAAACCAGGTTGTTCCAAGCAAGGAACAGACCAAGTTCCATCCAACCTGGCCTTGGACACTTCCAGGGATGGGGCAGCCACAACTTCTCTGGGCAACCTGTGCCAGGGCCTCACCACCCTCACAGAGAAGGATTTCTTCCCAATATCCCATCTGACCATTGAGGCCATTCCACCTTGTCTTGTCACTCCAGGCCTTTGTCCCAAGTCCCTATGCCCTGCTGCCTGTCCTCCTGCCACTCACAGGGACCTTTGCAGCATCCCATGGCCCTGTTCACTTCAGGCCTCCAGGTGTTGAGCAGCAGGGTTGGCAGAAGGGCCCCTCAGCTGCCCCCAACAGCCTCCTGCTTGGTCAGAGCCCTCTGATGATTTGATGGGGCTCAGTGGGGACAGCCTGGGTGTCTCAGCCTCCCCCAGGTAGTCCGTTCTTGCTGTGGCCCTCCATAGGGCTGTGGTGATGGCCATGGGCTGCTTCAGTGAGCCTGCTGCCCCGAGAGCCAGGCAAGGGCTCAGCCTCTGTGCGGCCCAGCTGCTCATCATGGCCATGGCCTGGTGCTTGTGGGGATGAGCTGACGTTGTTCAAAACATGGTTTCTCACTTGGATTTGGAGCCTGTGGGTAGTGTTGGCCAGTTTAAGGAAAGCGACAAACAGTTCCCTGCTTTATTCCAAGCAGAAGATAACTTTCCCCTCCATCCTGCCAGCTCTGTCCCCACCCACCACCGTCCCCTCCCTCACGCTGAGGATGGGGATCAGCCCCTTGCCACAAGGCTGCCCAGGAGGGTCCACATGTGGTGCTCCCTTCCTTCATGTCACGTGCTTCACGCGTGTTCACCCAAAGTGTCCCACAGGATTAGGGAAAGGGAAGCCTGCAGTGGCTGCATGGAGCCAACAGGATGTGACCGTGACCCTGGGCCTCCATGTGCCAAGGACACCCCTGCCCTGGGGCCACAGTGTAGGGGACAGATGTTCTGCTGGCAGGTGCGGTGTCCTGTGCCAGCATCCACAGGCTCATGTCATAAGCTTGAGGAGAGAGCTTGGCAGGTGTTGTGCCAGGGCTGTGGGAACAGGGCTGTCAGCCTGAGGGGCTGCCCTGTACCTTGATACTTCCTGGCCCTCTGCCCTGGCAGGAGAGGGCTCCTGGCAAGACAACCAGGAGAAACCAGTGGGGCTTTTCTGTAAAAGCTACCTACTTCCTGGCTGGTTCAATGCCAGGACAACAGGGATCCCTGCCCATGGACCCCCTCAGGGCTTGCATCACACAGACACAGGCCTGGGAAACAGGAGACAAAAAAGGGTTTAGAAAGTGAGGCAAGAATAGAGACTTGTACTTGGGTTTGATTTTCCTTCCAGGCAAGGATCCTTGCCAGGAGGGGGATTATAGACTTGGATACACCAAGATCCTTCCAGACTTTCAGTGCCTCTAAGAGGACAAGATCTGGGCTTGGAGCCGAGACTGGAATACATCAGTGGGCTCCCACTCACAGGGTGCAGAGGCTCAGCAGGAGCTGCACTCAGTCAGGAGCTCACTCCTGACTGAGGGAGGTTGTTGCATTCCCTTATTCTTTTACTCTACCAGTGGAAACACTGGTTGGATTTGACTAGCCACAGATTCAAAGACACCCCAAAATGCCTCACATGTGTGTGCTGTGGCCTTACTCAGGGCTGGGACTGGTGTAGGTATCCCCAGCAATTCCTGACAGACCCTTGCTTCCATTCCAGTCATGTCTGACTCCAACCTTGTGCACGTGGAGATGTGGGTAGGTGCACTTTGAGCAAAAGCCTCTTTCTGGCTCCAGGTTCACGCAGGTTCACGCATCTCAACAGCAGGACAGGCAGCTGGGAGGTTTCCTGATACCCCACACAGTACTGTGACTCCTCCATGCAAGACAACGAGACACTGGGGAGAGAGTCAGCCCCAGCAGTTGGAGAAGCCTATAGACATCCTAGTCCTTTGGTTGGTGCAGGACTCAGCTGGCCTGGAGGTCTCTGAGGAAGAGGCACCTCTGAGCATGCACAGTGGCCTTCATTGGCCTGCACTAGCCAAAAAATACACCTGATGTCTCAGCTGAGTCCCAGGGTAGGTCAGTCCAGGTCCTGGCTCTAGCTGGAGTCACAAACCCCTGAGGACTGGGAGCAGGTTCCCACTCCTGCATCTGTCTGTGCCTCCAGTGCAGCTCCCAGGCAGAGCTGAGCTTGGGAATGGGAGGGCATTTGGGGTTTGGATTGAGAACAGGGCTGGGGGATTTCTCCCATGGACCACAGCCTGTGGATGGGTGAACAGCCTCAGCCCAACCTGACATCAAAGGAACAAGTCCCTGCCCTTATTCCCTGGTCTGTGCTGCAGAGGCAGATGGGGGCTGTGCTCCTTCTGGGAACACCTTTTCAGCCTCACGCTGTCCCAAATGTCCTTCTGGCTGCCACAGGGACTAAGCTGCTCTCCAGACAGCCCCTCTCTGTCCCTGCTGGTTCTTGGCTTGGGTGCCTCTGCAGAGGAACCCTGCTGGCTTCCTGACCTTCCTGAGCGGGTCAGGACCCCCGGGCCTTCTGCCAGGGTTGAGATCAGTGTTGTGCTGGAGCAGCTCTGGAGTGTGTTGTGGGATTGCTTGTGAGTTGCTCATGGCTGGCCCACACTGGTGGCTCATCCCAATCCCAAAGCTGTTGAATGCTTCTGGATTGAATGGTCCCCTGCACTTGCTGTTGGCTAAGGAGCTTGCAGATGGGAGCAGAGAATCCTGTCCCTAACCCCTCCCTTTGGACCTCAGCCTGTTGCAGTGTCTACAGGCTCATTGTGTTCTTCCTGTTATTTCCCAACCACATATGGAGCCGCAGTGCCGCCCACCAGTGTTCCCAGATGTGCCGCCCACCAGTGCTCCCAGATGTGCTCATCCACGTTTTACAAAGCCATTGAGCAGCCCTGAGTCCCACAGCCAGCAAACCTCACCTCTCAGAGCCACCATTGGGTTCCTTCTCCTGCTCAACTGTGTCCTTTGATCCCTCCTTCAACCCTGCAACTCTCGATCAGGTGGCCCCACCTCAGGCTTTTGTTGGAAGACATAGATTAGAAAACCTCTTTCCTTTGTCTGGGAAAGTGGCGGTCCTGAACTGCTGGGTGACTAATGCACTCCCCACCTTCTCCTCTTTGTACTCACCTTCCACTCTGCCCCCAGGGATTATTTCCCCTGCTCCATGGTGGGGACAAGTTTTTCTGCCCAGCTGGGATGGGTGCCAGCATGCCCTGTCTTTTCTGGGGTCTGTGCCTGCGTGTCCCCTTGGAGGAAGGCCACGTCTCCCGAAGTCACTGAGCTGAAGCCCATGTCCACACCAGCTGCAGGGGACGTAGAAATACAGACAAGAGTCCTCAGGTGCCTCAGGCATGCTGGTGACACATCCTCATCCAGCTTTACCTGGGCTTAAGCTCTCTGTGTTTATCCAGGTATGAGCCAAAGACAGCAGCACAGTGGGGAGTTGGGGCTCCTGAGCTGGTTTCCCCTTGCCTGGGACACCCATCCCCTCCTCTGGGCTCCTGTCCCATGCCACAGAGAATGATAGAACCATGGAATGTCCTCAGTGGAAGGGACCCACAAGGATTACAGAATCACAGAATCATTAAGGTTGGAAAATACCTCTAAGGTCATGCATGGAGTTCAAGTCCTGGCCCTGCACAGGACACCCCAATAATCCCACCCTGTTCCTGAGAGCATTGTCCAAATGCTCCTGGAGCTCTGGCAGCCTTGGGACTGTGACCATTCCCTGGGGAGCCTGGTCAGTGCCCCACCACCCTCTGGGAAGAACATTTTCCTAATATCCAGCCTAAACCTCCACTGACACAGCTTCATGCTGTTGCCTCAGGTCCTGTCACTGAGCAGCAGAGAGAAGAGATCAGGACCTGCCCGATCTCACAGGTTAACCTGGTCCCTTGCTGCTGTGGCCCCATCATGGTGGTAACACCCAGTACACAGGCTGTAATCACAAAAAATTGGCATTAAATTGTGGGGAACTTACTGCTGCCCCACAACAAACCCTGCTCCTGCATCTGGTGGATTATCCAGTTATTTCAGGTTTCAATGCCATTTTCATATCTGGTCATTCTGAGGGGATCTGTCCCTCCCACTATCAAAGCAGTTCCCTAAAAATTCACCATGTGCCTCTGTCCCCGAGAATGCTCAAGGCAGGATGAACGTATGGAGAGCAGCGCTGTGGAGATCAACAGAGGTGACAGAGGTGAGAGGATGGCAGGCAGACAGATGGCAAGCAGGGTGGCAGGCAGACAGGTGACAACGTGGCAGGTGGAGAGGTGGCAGAGTGCTAGTGTGGCAGGGCAACCAGGCTGTGCCGGCTAGCTCCCCACACAGCCGCTTGCTCATTGAACCTGCTCATTTGGGCAGAGTGTGTGCTTCACAACCTGAGTCCTGCAGAGGTGACATCTGTTCTTGCCTTTCTTTGATGGTGCCCGAAATCCACATCCCTGTTTCCTCAGACAAACAAGGCTACTCTCACCTCCTGGCATAGGAGCAAGTTGCCTGCTTCATCTTCCATGGCAAAGAAAGCCCTCCCTGCCCCTCACTTTCTTTTTCCCAAGGATCTTTCTTGTGCCTGGAGCTCAGGCATTGCCCACCTGGGGCAGCCACCTCAGCACAGACACCTGCTCCTCCCTCAGGGGACACAGGCTGGGTTCCCTGTGAGTGGCTGGGGCTGCCCACACAACATGGGCAGAGGCCCTTGGTGCCCTGCTCTCCAGCCTGTGGTGCCTTGATGGGGCTACATGGGAAAGGAGAAATGACATGACCCCCCGCCACTGGGGCAGCAGCTGGCAGTGCCCAACCCTGCCTGGGCTGAGCTTAGACGGCCATGTTGGGGTGCTCCCCAGCATCACATACCATCATGGGGGTATTTCTCTGGCTATACATGTGTTTGCCTGGCTGACATTCCCCTGGGAATGGGAGTAGTTCCACCCCAGCATGTCCAAGCTTTTGGTGCCTTCCTGTTTGCACTAGAGGTTGAGTATCCTGGGACACCAGTGATTGTCCAGGGCTTGGCACAAGCTCCCTCAGACTTCAGCTCACACCTCCTACCCTCTTTGGGCTGGAAAGAGCGTGGCAAATGTGACCCCATGAAGAGGAGGAGCAGCCCCCCTTGGGGAGGGAAGGGATGCCAATCCCCCTTTCAAAGCCACCGATGGATTGCCTGGGAATAGGATGGCCAAGTCTGCGCAAGACCAAGGTATGGAGGACACTCATATCTCCCAGGATGGGTCCCACCACACCAAGAGCCACCTGCCAGATAGGAACTAGCTCCAAAGTCCCCAAAACCAAAAGAAGGATGAGAAGCAAGGGGACCATCCCTACTCCCACAGGGCTCCCCCAATCCTGTTTCTGCTCCCTACCATCCAGAAAAGAGATTTCTTTGTTCCTTTTCAGTCTTTGAAGACCTCTTCTCATTGCTTGTCCATCTAAAAGTGAAGCAGGAGGATTGAGAAAGGGATTAAGTGCAATCCAGAAAAGATCTCTCTGGGGTAATCCCTGGTACAGTTGAACTGTAGAGGATGGCAGATGAGTGCCTCAGAAGGTGAGGTGGGCAGCATGAAGAGTCAAGAATAGGCAGGTATTTTTCCCATGGAAACCTGAGAAGAGTCAGCCTGGGAAGGCAGAAAGGCAGCAGAAATGATTCTGTGCTGAGCCTCAGGGACAGGACTGCAGTTTCCTGTGGCATAATCAGCAGCAAAGGGGAATGATATTTTCACATAAATTAATATAATAATGTCTTGGAGTAGATTGACATGGATTTTCCAGGGTTAAGTGCTTAATGAATTGAAGGGAGGAGGTAAACCCCTGCAAACAGACTCACAGATTGAACCCAGCAGCCCTGCAGAGAAGGCCTGCTCCAACAATGGGCACTTCCAGGGTGAGGGTAACTCTCTGTGCCCCTATTTAACCATTTTCTTCCCCAGACTCTGCTGCCAGTCACTGCTTTAGGGACAGCACTAGAGCTCATCCCCTGCAGGACCTCCAGCAGCAGAACCTCCACAGTGGAGCGGCACATCAGGGCTGGGGGCTCCAGCACCACAAGCCCCAGGCAGAGGCTTAGCCCCATAAGCACCTCTGCACCCCAATGTCGCAGTGATGAGCCGGAAGCTCTGCAGAAGGTCCCATGCTAGTGCAATGTGTGCTGTGCATGGGTCAGCTGTGAGTGGCAGGAAAGTTCCTTGCTTCAAAAAATGTCAAGAAGTGAGGCAGGGTGTGAGGAGCCTCAGCTCACATCTTCCGTATGAGGGTGTGACCCTCAGCCTGCAACCCAGCTGCTCTAGGAGCTGTGTCCTCCAGCCTTCTCTTCTTGTTTATTATTTTGTTCACTGTTGTATCCCCCTGTGTAAGGAAGCTGCAAATGTCCTTCTCAGAGGAAGGAGCCCAACCTCCTTTGGCTTGCTGCTCCATATGCAAATGTATCACATTATTCACTTGTGACCATATTAAAAACAGCCTCAATATACATCTGGGCTCCTCAGGGCTGTCACGAAGTTCTTGTGATGATTAAAAGCAGTAACACAGCCATAATTGTTAATCATTGTAGGTGAGAGGTTCTTGGAGCTTTTCTGTATCTCAGGGTGTTCCCACGTCCCACCGAACCCATCTAAGGGCTAAGCCCCAGGGCGGAGGCAGGATGGGGTTGAGCCTGGGGTCAAGGACCATGCCCGGAGGGGTAGATGGGGCTGATCCCAGGGACATAGGCTGTGCCCAGGGAGGAGGGACAGGATTGGTCTGAGCCCTCCCGGTAACGGTGATGCTCGAGGGACAAAGCTGATTCTGCGGCCGGGGCGGTGCCTGAGGGGCCGGGCTGGGGCTGATCCCGGGCACAAGGATCGTGCCTGAAGGAGGTAGACGGGCTAGTCCCGGGGCGGAGGGGGCAGGAAGATCTGAGTCCGGGTCCGCAGGACTCGCAGCCCGGGGCCCCTCCGCGCAGTGCCACGGAGCCGGTGTCCCGCCCGGGTGGGCCGGGGAGGCGGTGACTTAGCCGGGAGAGGCGGGGAAGGAGGAGGCGGGGGAGGAGGAGCGGCAGGAGCCGCCGCAGCCGCCGCCAAGGCGCTCACCTGCCCGGCCCCGCCATGGCCCGCCGCCTGGCCGCCCTGCTCCTGCTCCTGGCCCTCGGCTGCCTACTGGGCATCCTCCTTCTCCTTCTCGGCTCCGGGGACACGCGAGGCCCGCCGGGCTTCAAGGTGAGCGGGGCGGTGCGGGGGCACCGGGCGCGGAGTGGCGGCGGGCACCGGGAGGTCCTGGGCTGCTGGGGGAGCTGCCGTGGGCACCCCGGTGTATGACATTCCCGGTGTGCGGGATTACCGGTGCGGGAGAGGCTCCGGCATCAGGAGCCTCCCAGCGTCACGGGAGGGGCCGGGGCTGAGGGGTCCCTCATCTGCGGGGAGGGTCGCAGGGAGCAGCCCCCGCCGGCTGCGCAGGGACGGGGCTGCCCCAGTAGCAAGACCCGTTGCGTGACACCTCCGCTGCGGAACCCCTGGCTGCGGGACCCTCGGCCGCCCAACCCTTGTGCCTTAGGACCTGCGCTTTGGGAGGGGAATCTGTTGGACACACTGAAAGATAGCGGCCCCCCGGGCCAGAACAGCCGAGTCAGCTTCTGCTGCTGCGGCTCTGCATGGGCCAGGGCTCCCCTGCGCACCCCAGCATCTCCCCGGGCTCCACTGCATTGCCCGAGCCAGCGCTGCTGGGTGACAAATGCTTTGAATACAAGCTGCGGGTTTTTTTCCCTTTTTTCATTGTAAATTCAGATGATGAAAGAAGTTCCTGAACAATTTCTTTTTGGCCAAGTACTCCTTTCGTAGTCCAAGTCTTTTGTTTTAAAATAGTCCCAGGCTCTTGTCCTGAAAAATAGTTAATCTAAAACCCCCTTTTTCTCATCCTGAGCAATTTGCTTGGAAACTTTCTGAGCCAGCCTGCATGCCAGATGTGCTGCTGCCTTCTCTCTGGGTTTGTCAGATGTAATGAAGATTAGAATGAGAAGACAAGCTGGCTTAGCCAAGATGACCCTTGCTGCTCTTAGTATGACTACCAATTATTAACTCCTTCTCTGTGACACCTTTCTTTGCCACCTATTGCCACATGCTGGGGCATCTTGGGCAGTGCCCTGAGCTGGCTTCAAAGTGGATTTTATCTCTTGGAACACGGAGGAATTAGACTGGTACCAAGAGCCCCATATGTAGCACTTGGGTCAGCCTGGAAAGCTCTTCTTCTTCCCGGTTCCAAGATGGAACTTTGGTTTTAAACCAAATGAATTCCCAGCAACTTTTGTCTTGTGCTTTTTTTGTGCTTTTTCACTCTCTGAGTGGTAGCACCTTTTAGTCTGCAGGCAGTGCTGCGGTTTGGGGCCAAGCATCCCTGAACACTCACCTGGGTCCTGGCCCTGCTCTGCACAAGGCCTGGCCCAAGGACTCAGGGTTCCTAGACGTGCCAAGTGCTGTGAGGTCCAGCATGGTGTGTGCACCAGTGTCCAGCAGTGCCCGTTCCCATGGGGCTGGCACCGGGAAGGTGCTGAGGAGTTGCTTTCGCACAAAGCTCAGTGCTGTTTTGAGAATGCAGAACTTTGTGTTATTTGAACTCGGCCCAAAAGATGCCCGCATGGCTTAGAGGTCGGTCCTGCTATGGGAGATCCTGGGCACATCTTCCCACTGCAAGATGCAGTCCTTGCTGACTCAGTCCACATTAGCTGCTGGATAGTGATGTTCACTGCTGAGCTACAGCTCCACATCTTCTCTTTCCAGCTCCTTTGCTTGGAATATAGCCCTAAAGCCACCCTGGATTAGTTCTCTTGCTGCTGAGGGACTGATCCTTCCCTTGTGGGTCCACAGTGGAGCTCACGGCCTGACTGCTCTTGAGAGCTCTTTTCTTTTTTCTTTTGGCAAATGTATCTCTGGCAATTTCTACGTCCTGTGGCTGCTGTGGCTACTGCAGCAGGAAGGAAACCTGTCGCAACTCACTGCAAACCCGGGTGCCGCGTGACCTCACCACCCTTGAGGGAGGTAGAATGTTGGGGGGCCAAGGATGAGCCCCTCATGTGACATGGAGCAGCCTGGAGAGCCTGTGGGATGGGGACTGGAGTCCTGGGCATGGCCATGGGGCACAGTGCCAGGCAGCAGCACATGGGGCATTCTCAATGTCGCTATCTGCCTCTTCCCCTGGGCAGAGCCATACACTGATCAGGAGCCCCAAGCCCTACCCATGACCTTTGGGAACATCACTGTCCTCTGTGTCCCCTCTGCAGGGGCTTTAGAACTGAACAGTCCTGACTGGGGCTGAGCTGAGTGATGTTGCATTGGGGAAGAGCCCTTGGGACCATGGGTGACCCAGGAGGCAGCAGAGACAGGGCTGGCATTGGAAAACTTTCCCAGTGTAGGGCCACAATGGGAACCTGTCTGTGTCCCTCCACCCTGCAGCATCACCAGGGTCTGGTCAGGGGGTTCTGTTAGAAAAATCGCTGTGCCACCAGGAGATGCTGGTGTTGGGGACTGTCCCACATGCACGGGACCCTCCCAAGCCCTGGGTACCAGCAGGCAAATATGCTGAGGCAGATGAGAGGGGTGATGGGAGCCAGGTGCTGGTGCGGGAGTGTGCCTGGGCATCCTTGTGTCTCCCCAGCCCTCATTTGCAGTGTGCTTGTTAGCAGGCGCAGGGCAGCTCAGCTGGCAGAGCTGAGGGCAGCGCTTACAGGGCAAAGCACTAACGGGGTGGGCTTTTATCCTCCCTCCTTGGGCTTCCCACCTGTCGGGCCCCTGCAGTCCACCTGCCCATGTCCGTGGCTCAGCTGTGACTCAGAGCCACATGGCAGAGCACTCTGCTCTGGGGAATGCAGTGGCTCTGATGCCCAAGCCCAGGGTCTGGACAGGGACAGAGGCTAGGACAGGGACAGGATCTGGGGCCAGGGGCTCGCACCATTGCACACTACTGTAGGTGACCCCATTCATGATTTTTATGTGAATGCTGGAGGCATGGGGTACCCTTGGGACTGAAGGAGATGACATTCCTTCATCACTGGGAACAAACTAGGCTGCCCAAGTCTGCCTTGGTGCCTTCATGCACCATGTGCACACGATTCCCACCCCTGCTCACCACTGCCAGGCGAGGACAGCTTCTCCACAGGGACAGGCTGGGGTGCCAAACTCTGTGCCCCCAGGAGGGGCTGGCACGAGGCTGTGGCTCCTCTCATGCCAGGGTGGCCGTGGGGTGAGCTGTGGCAGCAGTTGGCCAGGCACTCTCTGCAGTGGCAGCACCATCATGTTGCAGCACATTATCTCAGCTGGGCCAAGCGCTGCTGCCACCACTGCCAAGGCTGGGGGACCCGCAGGATGCCCCTCACCCACCACTCCACACCTGGTGGCAATGGGCTGGGGGTCCAAGACGAGAGACCCCCACCCTGACCCACAGGTGTTGGCAGCAAAGGGCATTAGGATGTGTCTACATGGGGCAGCCAGTTCTGCATCCTGCCCCAGCAGTGCCACTGTCACCCCAACATGTCACCTCTGCATGGGGCTTACCCTGGGCAAGCGGGGCAGTGGGGCTCAGGCAGAGGGGTCTGCCTGGGGGTGCTGCAGGCAGCATGTATGGTGTCCCCTCCCTGGGAGCTGGGTAACTTTCTTTGGCAGGAGGAGCAGGGTTATTTATAGCCAGAGAATGGCCAAGCCATACAAGGGAAGGAGGGATGAGGGGCCTGGCTGCCCTTCTTTGGCCAAGAGCATCCCGAGGAGCCATTTCAGGTGTCTCTCCCCACCACCAGTCCCAGGGACCTGGTGCATTGGCTCAGCACAGATGCAGGCAGCCAGGAGTGATGGTAGCCTGCAGTGGGGGAAGAGCCCCCTGGGCTGCACTCAAGGGGGCTCCCTTAACCAAAAAGCCAGAGTCCCTGTGCTGTTCCAAATGGCATCCCGGGATGGCCAGTATCCTACTCCCAGTCACATCCCAGGCAGTGCCCTGTTTGGGCAGGTGTGGGCCTGGCTGTGCTGAGCAGAGCCTGCCTCTGCCTGATGATGCTCCAGAGCTGCTGGGCACTGACAGGGTAGGAGTGATTGTGCACTCAACCCCAGTGCTTTCCCTTGGGAAGGGCTGGAGCAGCCAGGGGGCCTTCAGCCTCCAGGCCTGACCCACTGCCTTCCCCCTGCAGTATGGCATCGTGTTGGACGCTGGGTCCTCCCACACCGCCATGTTCATCTACAAGTGGCCTGCAGACAAGGAGAATGACACCGGGGTGGTCAGCGAGCACGGCATGTGCGATGTGGAGGGTAAGGACTGGCCCTGGCCTGGGGCCAGGGGCTGGTGGCAGTGTTTGTTGCATTCCTGTGGCAGGGCAGCATGGTGTGAGTGCCCCTGCTGAGCCCAGCTGCCTCCCTCTGTATTCATTGGTGTAGTGACATGTTCTAAAGGGTTCAGCTTTATTCCCAAAATGTCTTCCAACTCCCCCCAAGGCCTGCAGCCGTGCATGCTTGTGGTTTATCTTTTCCTGGCAGGTACTGAACCACCAGGGAACAATCCAGCTCCCTGCCTAGCCTAGTGAGGAGCCAGGGTTGGTTTTTCACTCTCCATTTATCAACCTTTCCCAGACTGTAAGCCAGCAGGGGATGCAGTGTGGGCAGGGAGATGTGGCTGGACCCTGGATGGCTCCATGCCCACAGAAACCTGCCTTTTGGACAGCCTGGAAGGGGCAAAGCTGCTCACCAGGCATCTTCCCACTGAGCATCATCCCCTCACCAGCAGGGAGCAATGCTGTTTCCTCTTCACAGGTCCTGGCATCTCCAGCTACAGCTCAAACCCTCCGGCGGCTGGGACAAGCCTGGAGCACTGCCTGAACCAGGCCCTAAGAGATGTGCCCAAGGAGAAGCACGTGGGCACCCCGCTTTACCTGGGTGCCACAGCTGGCATGCGCCTGCTCAAGTGAGTGCTCAGGGGGGCCCTGTCGTGCCACTCTGCCGTGCTACCCTGACATGCCAGCTTGCCACGCACAGCAGGGGTGGAGGTGGTGAAGGATGGCTGAAGTGTTGCCCCTTTGCTGGGCAAAGCTCTTCACCACCCAGCTGCCCAGTGCTGTGTGCCCTGCAGAATTGGTCCTGCCTTTCAGAACAGGATATGCTCTGCAGGGTACAGCCAGCACAGTGCTAGTGGAAAGGGGCTGGTGGGGCACCAGCACTAGGATAACCCACCCAGACTTTTCGGCTTGCTAGGAGGAAAATCCCTTTCACCCACTGCCAGCCTGATGGTACACAGTGAGAACAATCACCCCTCAAAAAGCACACTGGGGGGGGGAGGAGTTGTGCTCCCCTCACCCAGCCCAGGCAGGATGGATCCCATTGTCCCAGCAGGAGGGAGCACACTTCATTCCTGCTACCTGCCTTCTCCAGCAGAGACAAAGGGAATTAGCTGGCAGTTTTTTGGGACATGCCTATAGGTACCCAGGCAAGGGCTCACCTCTCTCCTGGGCCCTGCTGTGGCAGTGCTGGCAGCCCAAGGGCTCTTGGGACAGGGAGGGCTCTGCCGCACTGTGGCACAGCCCTGTCACTCTGCCCTCTCACTTGGCCCACAGCATTGCGGACCCGCAGGCATCGGACGCTGTCCTCAGAGCTGTGGCAGCCACGCTGAAGATGTACCCCTTTGATTTCCGGGGAGCAAAGATCCTGTCAGGGGAAGAGGAGGGGGTCTTTGGCTGGGTCACCGCTAACTACCTCCTAGAGAACTTCATCAAGGTGGGCAGGGGACAGTGACATCCAGTGGGATGGCTGTGGTGGCTGGGCAGCTCATCATATGCTTATGCCTGCTTTTGTCCTCCTTGGCTCAGCGTGGATGGCTCGGAGAATGGATCCAGCCTCAGAAGAAGACCCTGGGGGCCATGGACTTTGGGGGCGCTTCCACACAGATCACCTTTGAAACCAGGGACACAATTGAAAACCCCAGAAATGAGGTGATGCTGAAGCTGTATGGCCAGGCATACAAAGTGTACACACACAGCTTCCTCTGCTATGGGAGGGACCAGGTCCTCAAGAGGCTGCTCTCCAAGCTCCTCCAGGTACAGTGTGTGCTTGATGTGAATGCTGGCTGTCACGACTCCACAGTTGCCCTCTCACCCCAGTGTTTACGCTGTCCTCCAGCCCTGAGCCAGCTGCACGCCTTTACCAGCCAGCTCCAGTTTTGCCCCTAACCCTCTCCTGTGTTCCCAGGGCTTTCTCCCACCATCTCCATTAGGTGATGCAGCCCTTGGCTAGAGCCAAGACAACTCAAGCCATTTTGAGACACTTTTGGCAACTGCTCTGTGTCTCGCTGCTTAAGCTCTGGGGGAGTTGTGGCTATGGCACAGCTCATGCATCCCGTGTGTCCCTCCTCTGGCAGACTGAGAGCTACCAAGAGACTGTCTCCCATCCCTGCTGGCCTATGGGCTACAACAAGAGCCTGTTGCTGAGCAGCATCTATGACAGCCCCTGCACGGAGAAGGAGAGGCCAAGCCTTGCCCTCACCACCACTGTTACCTTGGTCGGCACCGGGAACGGGAACCTCTGCGCTCTGCATGTCAGCAAGCTCTTTGACTTCACCAACTGCTCCTTCTCCCGCTGCTCCTTTGATGGTGTTTTCCAGCCGAAGGTTTCAGGAAACTTTATTGTAAGTCCTGGCATGGAGCAGGGTGGTGACCCAGCTGCTGGCTGGGCAGGTTGTTCCCAGCTCCCCAGCATCATGTGGCAGCAAAGCCAGACCCCCAGCTCTGCAAGGGCAGTTGTTGGTGCCCACGACGCTGGCCAGAGTGTCTGCTCACGGTGAGAGAGCTTGCTCCCAGCCTGTCCCACAGCTGCTCCTTTCCCTCCGTCAGGCCTTCTCTGCCTTCTTCTACACGGTGGACTTCATCCAGACCGTAATGGGGAGACCTGTGCACCTGCCCAGTGACCTGAAGGAAGCCACAGAGACCATCTGTGCCACCAGTTGGAGCGAGGTGGGCTCCCTGGGCATGGCGGGAAGGAGGGGGCTGCTTCATGTGGGGCATCACCCAGGCTTTGAGAGAAGCCCTTGGAGGACACTGGGTTTCCTGGCACCAGTTGAGTAGGGGGAAGGCAATTGATGGCTCCTACATGGGACTGGGAGGGGGCTCAGGTGGGTATGGGCAGCCTTGGCCTCACAGATGCAACCACCCTGAGCTTCAGGCCACAGACAAAAGCCTGGCCATTGCTGGCTTGACCCCTCTTCTCTTTCCCTCTGTGCATGCCACCCAGCTGCTCCAGAAAGCCCCCAAGCTGGAGAAGAGGCTGCCGGATTACTGCGCTGTCAGCATATTTGTGTATTTGCTCACCACCAAAGGCTACAGCTTCAACAATCACTCCTTCCCCAACATTGCCTTCCAGAAGAAGGTGGGTAGCACCAAAATACATCCCCATCCCATGGGATCTCTTTGGAGTTAGGCCAAAGAACCCTGCAGGAGAGAGGATCCCACATGGAAAAAGAGCCAAGCAGAATCAAGGAAGATCTCAGTGAAAAGGGGCAGCATGGAACTCTCAGTTTTTGTAGGGATCTCCTGGGGGATGGAAAAAAATGAGCTGAGCTGTCTGTGGGGTGGTCATGGGGTCAGGTCCTTCAGCCCTTGCTTGGCCCTCAAGACACCAGCCATCACAAACAATGCTTTGCTGAGGCTTTTTGGGAAGTTACCTCTGGGCAGGATCCCACTTTTGTCTGCATGTGCCATGGGATGTGCAAGGAGATCAGGACTGGCCTGAGCGTACAAGGTCTTACTCCCAGGGGATGAGCCCAGTTCAGCTCAGGATGGTCACTGCTCTGTCCCTGGACTGGCTGAACCTGTGGCCAAGCAGGAGCTTGGGAGGCTGTGGGCTCCCCCACACTCTCCCTTGGGCTGACACTGAGGTGGTCCCTGAAAGGTCTGAAGCACAAGTCTTAGGAGAAGCGGCTGAGGGAGCTGGGGGGGGGCTCAGCCTGGAGAAAAGAAAGCTCAAGGGGGACCTTCTCACTCTCTCCAACACCCTGACAGGAGGTTGTAACCAGGTGGTGGTTGGTCCCTTCTCACAGGTAACAAATGACAGGATGAGGAAATGGCCTCAAGTTGTGCCAGGGGAGGTTTCAGTTAGATTTTAAGAAAAATTCCTTCATTGAAAGTGTGGTCAGGCATTGGAACAGGCTGCCCATGGAAGTGGTAGTTACCATCCCTGGAGGGATTTAAAACATGTGTGGATGTGGCACTTGGGGACATGGTTTAGAGGTGGTATTGGCAGTGCTGGTGTTACTGGTTGGACTCCAGATCTTAGATGTCTTTTCCAACTTTAGTGATTCCATGATTCTATGATTCTAAGGTCTCCTGAGGCCCATGCAGCTGGGCTGGCTAGGTGGTGACCATGCCATGCTGTTTCCACAGGCAGGAGAAACCTCCATTGGCTGGGCCCTGGGCTACATGCTGAACCTCACCAACATGATCCCAGCAGAGAAGCCCTCCTCCCACAAAAGTATGTTGTACAACTACTGGGTCATCCTCATCCTGCTCTTTGTGGTCACCACCCTGACATCCCTGGTGACTGCCATCTGCCTGCTCCGGCACAGCAAGTCCAGCATAATCTGATGGTGGGGACAGGGTGGGCCGTGTCTGCAGGACCAGCACCATCCTACCTGCTGGAGGCTCCATGGTCTGAATGCTTGGGATGTGGCAAGTGCTCAATGTCCTCCTCCAAGGCCTGACACCATCCCAGAAGGAAAGCTGTCCCCTTTTGCCCTCCCCTTGCCTTCAAGCTGCAGGAGAGGAGGGACAGAAGAGGATCACTGGCCCTGTGGGAGAAGGGCTTTAATATTTCCCAGCACTACTCAGAGATGGACCCTGGAGCAGGCTCAGGAATGGGACATTCAGAGCTAGGACATCTTTTTCCATCAGAGCTGAGCTGGACTGGGACAATGAGCCCAGGCAACAACAGGATTCATTTTCATGTGTATGTGGATGAGTGGGGAATATTACTTACACTAGTCCTTATAGCCAACTTCGCTAGCCTGTCCCTGGAGCATCAGCCCTGCCTCCTGGGGAGCTCTGGGCATCACCCAAAGCCCATGTTGTCTTTCCGGCTGATGCACAAACCCCACTGACCTTCCTGAAGGCAAGGTCTTGGCCTTGGCCGTAGCTTTGGGTAAGGACTTAGCAACAACCAGATGTGGGAAGATGGCAGCTTCCAGGTCCCACTTAAACAACCAGATACTGTGCCTTCCTTATCCCCGTGGTTCCTACACCAGACTTGCCTTTGCCACAGCCAGGGACTCCTGCACGCCCCTATTCCTGCGGCTCCATGGTGCATGGCCATGCCAGCACAGAGGTGATGGGCTCCCGCACGGCGGGCCTTTGCTCTGCTTTGAGCCCAGCATCACCCCACACCAGGCAGCTGGGAGGATGCACCTTCATTTCCAATTGAATAAGAACAGGGATGTGCAAACATGAAGGTTTGTGTGGGAAACAGAGGAGCAGAAACTTCTACAAGCATTAGTAAATTTGATTTACAGCCCTGGAAAGAACTTGGGTTGATGTAGAGGCAAGGCTGTGCAGGCTTTAAGCAGAAGAATCATAAACCTGTGTTTCTATAGCTATAAGTAAGAAAATGTATTGGGTGATATGGTGAAGGGTTTTAAGTATAGTAATGTGATTATATAGTTTAAGAATTTAGATGTTATAATAGAAGTATATGTGTGTACATGAGCTAGCAAATCATTGGTTGTGAAACAGACACAATGCAGTAAAAAGTAACAAAGGTGACAGGTTATAAAGTCAAAACAAAGTTTTTTGTTAATTGCTTATTGGACCAAAAAGTTATAAATTACGATGTAACTCTGAAATTTGTAACTTTCTCCATTATGGCAAATTGTTACTAAATCACGGCCTCTGAGACTGATGCTTGGTTTGCTGTTTTAAGTAATAAATCGTGATACCGTGATTGCCCCATCTCTTGGATAATAAGGCGCTGACAAAATTACGGTAATGACAATTGGTGTGCCAGTGAGGCGAATTTACGAGAAGAGAGGTCAGAAGCCGCCCCAGCCGACGTGAGGACGGTATCATTCTTACCCTGAAAGGAAGGGTCATCCAGAACATACACAAAGCTGCAACGAAGCTTGATGGATTTCGCTAGATCAACATCCTACTGAGGTTTTGGTAGCAGAAATCATCTGCAAGCGTGAGGCAGGTGAGGGGCTGCAGGGATGAAAGATGGGTCAAAATATCTCAAAAGAACAAAGAGATGTTTATACTAAGCTAAAGACTTTAATAAGGTTACATCCCGAGTAGGTTTAGAGGCAGGAACTGAAGGATTTATTGCTTTCAGTGCTGATCGGAGCTGATCGGAGAGCTGCGCTTCACAAATCTCTCTGGGATTTGGTTGGAATGCAGCTTTTTGACCTTGCTACTAAAAGGGATAAGGTTGGAGCGAGTCTTTTACCTACATGCAGAGTCCTAATAGGGATATTTGATGAGCCTTTGAATCAGGGGGAGGAGGGGAAGCAGGGGTTAAATGATTTGCTAAAGCATGTTTGATAAAAACAATGCAAATAGCTTGCTCAACACTTACTGTGCCTACCAAAGCAGAATGAGAAGCTATAAGACTATTGATAAGGGAAGGAATCTTGACCAAAGATCCTATTTTCAACCTAAAACTGACTTAAACCAGCCTTGGAGTTTGGACTTGGGCCAGGGACATAAAGAGCATGCGCAGCAAAGCAAGGTGAAAAGTTCAGAATGACGAAGACTCTTTACTTCATCTGAGGAAGACTCTTACTTCATTCCCGGAGACCCCTGCCCCCGACCCTGCGCAAGCGTAACACAGATGTAAATGACTTTTGGGTTCATTATAATACGAAGCGAGGCTAGGCGGGGCTAGGTAGTGAATATGTATAGGCGTATTGGGAAACTCAATGAATATGGAACTTGTAACCCGACATATACCAAGCTGAATGCAGCTGTCGGCACGCATGACTTTGGAGGAGTTATCCCCGATGCGTCCCAGCGCTGGAATAAACATACCTACTTTACTACTTATTCCAGTAGTGGAGTCTTTGCCGCGTATCACCTTCTACTTGTGCCTTTAGCTCTGGAATTTTAACTGCACCACAAGCACAGGCCCCCGTAGAGCCGCCCCCTTCGGCCGTTCGTAACATTGCACCCGAGGGGGGGAAGTCGGCCCACAGGCAGGACGGGGAGGCCCCGGAAGTTGCTCCGGCTGTGACAGAAAAAAACGGACGCTGTGGAATCAAACCCAGAGGCGGTGAGCGGCACGGCGGCAGCACCGGCAGCACCGGGGATCAGGAGCAGCCGCAGCGATGTCGGAACGGAAAGTGTTGAACAAATATTACCCCCCGGACTTTGATCCGGCAAAGATCCCGAAGCTCAAGCTCCCGAAGGACCGGCAGTACGTGGTGAGGCTCATGGTCCCCTTCAACATGAGGTGCAAGATGTGTGGGGAGTACATCTACAAGGGCAAGAAGTTCAACGCCCGCAAGGAGAGGGTGCAGAACGAGGTGTACTTGGGGCTGCCCATGTTCTGCTTCTACATCAAGGGCACGCGGTGCCTGGCGGAGATCACCTTCAAGGCAGACCCCAAGAACACGGATTACACCATGGAGCACGGCGCCATGCGCAACTTCCAGGCGGAGNGGCAGTACGTGGTGAGGCTCATGGTCCCCTTCAACATGAGGTGCAAGATGTGTGGGGAGTACATCTACAAGGGCAAGAAGTTCAACGCCCGCAAGGAGACGGTGCAGAACGAGGTGTACTTGGGGCTGCCCATGTTCTGCTTCTACATCAAGGGCACGCGGTGCCTGGCGGAGATCACCTTCAAGGCAGACCCCAAGAACACGGATTACACCATGGAGCACGGCGCCATGCGCAACTTCCAGGCGGAGAAGCTCTTGGAGGAGGAGGAGAAAAGGATGCAGAAGGAGAGGGGAGAGGAAGAGCTCATCAATCCCATGAAGGTCCTGGAGAACTGAACCAAGGACTCCAAGCTGGAGATGGAAGTCCTGGAGAACCTGCAGGAGCTGAAGGAGCTCAACCAGCACCAGGCCAACGTGGATTTTGAGGCCATGCTGAAGCAGTACAAGGAGCTGGAGGAGGACGAGCAGGAGATGAAGGCCATGCTGGAACAGGCCCAGAACCATTGGCTCCTGGTGGATTCCAACTCGGATGAGGAGCCAGCAAAATCCCGCCCAAATCCCGCAGCCCAAACAAAACCCACAGCCCATACAAAACCCACAGACATCCTGCAGGAGGACGCCCAGCCCCAGAGCAAGAAGCCGACAGAGAGCCGGGAGCAGAGCATGGGCAAGCTCAGCACCAAGGCCCAGCTGGCCAGGCTGGTGGCCCTCAGGAAGCAGAAGCCAGATCCTGCCCTGGATAATGGGATGGAAAATAACAGAACAAGCAGTTAGACCACAGAAAATACAGCTTCAAATTAAAATTAATACCTTGCAGGTTTTGCAACAGGTTTGGTTTTGTTTGTTTGAGGTTTTTTTGATAATCTGAAGTAAAACTTTGTAAACCCTGCTATGGCTCAGTGGCTTGTGATCAGCAACAGGCAGTTCAGCCCGGCTGTCCCATGGGGGCAGAGCCCCTCAGTCACATCCCCAGGTCAGGCTCTGCCCAAAGGTCTCAGCTCTTGCAGCCTGTCCAGTGGTAGGACACAATCACGGCTCTGTGCACTCTACCAGCCTGGAGACCACCTCAAATAGACCAAGGTGGGCTGGAAACCTCACTCCAGACCCAGGCCCACCTGGAGGTGGAGGTGCTCCAGCCAGCCAGTCACCAAGCTCATGTTTTCCCAGTGCTGGAGGTGCAGTCACCCCAAAGCCAAGGGCAGGCAGCTCAAGCTGTCCCTCACTGCCACAGCCCCCATGCAAAACAACCTGCCAGCAGCCTCCACTGCCAGGGCCCAGCGCTGGTGCTCAAGGATGGCAGCAAAGCAGCCCACATTTGCTGCTGCAGTCACTGGCAGCTCAGAGACACCAGGACACACATCGTGGTGCTCGGCAGCTGCATGGGGCTGGTCTCAGCTCTCCAATCCATTGGGAAGCCTCCCCCTGCCCTGCACATTCCACAAACTGGAGAAGAGTGGCTGTAGGGAACTGCAGTTTCTCACTGTCCTCTTTGCTCCTGCTGGCAGCACGAACTCTGCTCCGTGGGTTTGCTCACTTCCCAACACCCTTCCCTGCTCCAGATGAACTCCTGAAATGCCATGTGTTAATGATCCAGTTTTAAGGTTCTTAGAAATGCCTCTGCCCAAATTAAGGTGCAAACGAGACCATATGCCAGTGACAATAGTAAGGGTTTTATTTGATGGTAAATATGAAAGAGAGAGAGAGAGAGAGAGAGAGAGAGAGAGAGAGAGAAAGAAAGAAAGAAAGAAAGAAAGAAGTAGAAAATAGGTGGGGGGGACAGAAGGAGTGACAGGGACAGAATAAGAAAAATATCACCACTCCGTGGATCCCAATGATGTTCTGCTGATCCTCTCCAGCTGGTCTTCTTGGTGGTGAAGGTCCCCCCAAAAAACATAGAATCCGATGGGTTTATATACCCTCGAGCCAGGTAGCAATGTCCAGGCATGTCCCCCTGGAGGTGAGGGGGGGCAGTCTCTTACAGCAGACTCTGGGTCTGTTGCATCACGTGCAGCCCTGTGGGGCCAAGCCTCTCACGTGAAAGTCCCGTGGATGTGGCCTGTGGGGTTGGGGGTTCCACAGCTGGTCCAGTTTGTGTAATAGAAGATGCCTGTTTATTGCCTCTGACCAGAGGTTATGCCACACACCCAAAACCTCCTCTTCCCCGCTCAGCTGGGGGGCAGTCTGTGTAAACCTGGCTTCTGTGAGCTGTGCTCTCCCCCCCACCCCAAACTCAGCGAAGCTGGTGATTTTGGCCTTTTGTGGATGCATACCTTTCCCTCAGCCTGAGGTGACTGAACAATAGGTTTCCCTTTATCTAATCAGCAGTTTGACTTTCAGTTCAAAGTCCCAGTCTTGAGAGAGGCTTCTTCGGTTGCAGCTTCTTTGTCATGAACAAAACTTTCAATGTTTGAGGCATGAACTATTTTCAGTCTCTGACACCATGCTTGACTTAACACACCTGTTCCCTGCAGCACTTTGCTTTCAGCTCTTCCACTGGCTGCTCCCCATTTCTCTGCACAGGGCAAACCTGATTCCAGTTCAAATGATGCTGTGAACCCCCAAACCCAGTTTCCTCCCCAAGCTCCTGATCTCAGCACAGGGACTCCCTCCTGTGGTGAGGCTCAGGGTCTGTCTACGTATCTCGCACTTCTGGTTCCTGAGGCTGAAATGCTGCTCTAAGAACCCAGGCAGCTCCCAGAATTCAGGCTGAGTTTCCTCTTCTAAGAAATTCAGCTGCAGCTGAGTCAGAGCTGGACATCCACCAAGAGCAGACAATTTACCTAGTCAAGACTTGGAGTCTGACATTAGGAAAAACCCCACATGCCCCGCTGTGTGCATGGGATTCGAGACAGTACCATTACCTTGCCAAGTAGTTATGGATCTGGACAAGCAATCTGGGACTAGCCAGTGACAGATGAGCACTGCAGAGAGGGGCCCTGGGCACATGGTCACCCCTGTTGCAGAGAAAGAGGACACCCCAGAAGCCACCCAGCTGTGGGGCTCAGTTCAGGCCTGTTCAGGTAAGTATGAAAAGCCTCGCTGGTGCAAGAAGCTGTCCCCTGCTGATGGAAGGGACATGGGGACTGGCTGGGCTCAGGAAACATAGGGGACACAACAACAGCTCTGCCCTCACAACGTAGCCCAGACCTGTCTGTGCCTGCAGCCACCTCAGAGCAATCTAGTTGCTGACTGAGTGTGAGTGCCATCGCCACAGAGGGACCAGAGCGCTCTGCTCCAACATTCACTGCAGAGGTTGCCTCAGGTTGACATTCACCACCCACTCTGTCCTTCACCTCATCCACAAGTGCCTTCAGCTCTCAACCTTTATTGTACCCCCAGTGCAACATGCAGAGGCCATGGGGCAGGCAGCAGCAATCCCTGAGGTGCCTCCACCACGCTCTCACTGCAGGATCGAGTCCTCTGAGCTTCCCAGCAGTGTCACCAAGCCCACCAGACTCACAGGCAGCATGTGCAGCGTCAGGTTGGGCAGGCAGGAGAAGGTGAAGTGGGACACGGGCACAGCATGCTATGCTCTGCTGGCTACTCCACCACGTCACCATACCTGTTCCTCCTCACCGATGTTGCGGCACCGTCCCTGTCCTCTGCACTGGGGAGGTTTTCTGCAACAGAAAGTACAAGTTCCCTGGACCTCCAACTACCTTGGTGAGTTTTCCAAGAATGGGCAAAGAACCACAGAGCCTTGGAGAAGCATATAAAGCCTCTTCAAGTTGGCCCAGCTTTGGGAGTTCAAGGTATGTGTGGGAGAGAGCAGCGAGCAGCCATGATAATCGTCCAGCAGCGCCTGTCTTGATGCCCCTCCAGTGCTGTCCACCCTACAGAGTAGCAAACCACTCCACATCTCAGTTGCTCTCTCCATCCCTTACCTTCTCCTTCCTATTTCCAGCAAATGAGCCTTTTGTGCTGGCTCTGGAGAATACCCAAAGCAGACAGGGCAGGAGGCAGCAGCAAGAACACCCAACCCACCTCACCAGCCCTGCTCAGGAACCCACTGTGCCAGGTGCACAGAGGGACGTGGGAGGCATGAAACCAGGTAAGGAGCTCCACCCACCATAGGTGCTCCTGCTCCTATCCCTTGGCTGCAGGGTGCCAGTATGGGACTTATATTGAGATTTTGGCAATGACAGTCACCAGCTTAATTATAAGGCAGGAACAGCAAAGTAATTATTGCAGCAGGGAAGAACCAGGCACAACAAGCTCAGGGAAAGCAGTAAGAAGATATAACTGTACCTGCGGGCTGAGACACCCCACCAGTCACGGTGAGCTCCTGTGGGGACTTGCCTGTCTCCAGGTAAATCCAGAAGTTGGAGCATTTCTGTGTCTCAGCTCTGGTTACCACGTAGCTTCCGAGGGACCCTGCAGCTGGGGAGGCCGAGGTGCGCCTGAGAATGCCAGCAGCACCCTGGTGGGGACAGCACCTGCTGCCGCGAACCCTCCTGAGCCCTCGGGGCCGGGGCACAGGAATGTGGCTGGAGAAAAGGACAAGCCCCCATGCCAATGGCAAACACCCCTCTGCACCACCCGGGCTGGGCACTTACCCGCAGCCAGCAGCAGGCTCCACTGAGGACTGTACGGCAGCTTCTGCCGCGCCAGCTTCTGTACTGCGAAGGCGGCCCCGCTGCCTGCCGAGACCGAGGCCGGGGTTACCGGACACGGCCGGGACGTCCTCGCTGCCCCCGGGGAGCGGCCAAGGACAGCCCGGGCGATGCCGAGGTGGCTGGACCGGCCCGTACCTGCCAGGAAGGTGCCGATGCCCTTCATGAAGGCGTGAGACTGGCAGGCCGCGTACTGCTGCAGCGCCTGCGGGGACGCGTCAGTGCGGGGGCCGGAAGCCTGCCCGGCCCCTCAGCCCCAGCCCCCCTGGCACCCCCCGGCCTCCCAGCCCGTCACCCGCGAGGCACACCGGGTGCTTGGCGGCCACATCATCCTCCACCCGCCGCACGCCCAGGTTCACCATGGCGGGGCTGCCGGGCCGGGCCCAGCCCTGNGCTCGGAGCTGAGACCCGGGGTGCCGGCGGGGCAGGGATGGACCTGAGCCCAGGCTAGGCCGTGTTGGACGCGCTCTCCTCCTCCTCTCCCNCCCGCTCCCCGCAGGGCCGCCCTGGGTCACGGGGCCGCCGCGCTGAGCCTGGGCCCGGGTTCGGCCACGCTGCGGCTGCCGGAGGAGCCGCGGTGCCCGGCCCTGGCCCTTGCCCAGCTGCCCGCCACCGAGGCGCGCAACCAGCTGCAGGCGCTGGTCTTCGGCATGGCCAGCTGCATCGAGAGCCTGGAGAGGCGCCTGGAAGGTCCGTGGTGGGTTTAGAAGGGGGAGGGCTAGCAGCTCCTGCCACCTTCATGGGATCGTCACCCCCACCTAAAGTGCCCTAAGTGCCCCAGTTCAGCCGCAGCGGGAGAGTGCTGTGCCTCCCGGGCATCACCCCCGGTGGTTTCTTCTCACCGGTCTCAGCAGGTTAGCAGTGGAGCTGCCATCACTTCCCTGTTCCGGCTGGCCCATTCTCAAAGCCGGCCGGGGTCTGCACCAGACCCCCGCGGGCAGAAGAGACCCTGCCTGGGCCCATAGGGCACAGTGGTATGTCTCTGTGTGGAAACACAGCCCTCTCCTCATGGCTAGCACCACACCAGCATCCTGAATGTGGGAGTCACCTTACAGACATCTTTGTTTGAGGGGTCTGGGAAGATTTTGGAGCAGCAGCCGTCTGGATGGAAGTGCTGAGAGGAGAATGGGGCTCAGTTTGGCTATGGAGGGAGCTTGCTGGGGAGGCTTGATGTACTGCATGCGGTATTGGGGGGTGTTGTCACAAGCTTTGGCTCTGGCTTCTGTCTCAGTAGCAGTGGAGACGTTGGCATCTTCCTGCAGCCCTGAGAAGAACACTGCCCAGAGCCAGCAGCTCTTCCTGCCAGGTAGGCACTGCCAGGGGCACCTGCCCTGGTCCTGAAGTCTTCTGTCTTCTCCTCCCTGGAGGCTGCTGGTCCTGTATCCATGGGCTCTCCAGGACACTCTGAGTGCCCTCGGCTGTGGCTGCTGGCAGCCACCCGTTGTTCTGGTGCTCTTCCAGGCAGAGCGGGGCAGGGCTCAATGTGGTGGCTCTCGGGGTGTTTGGGATGCTCAGGTCAAAGGCTGGGCATTGCCAACCTCAGGAGGGCAGGCTTTGCTGTGCTTCTGGACTGGAGGCTGTGGCAGGTCCATGGCTCCTTTTGGGAGAGGAGGCCAAGTTTGGCCCTTCCTCGCCCTCTGTGGCTGCTGGTCCTGCCAGGCTGGGCTCCCACAGGCTCCCTCTGGCCCTGGAGGGAGTGGCAGGGCTGCCAGAGCTCCTGGCTAACCTGTAATCTGTGTCCTGCTTGTTCCTGACCGAGGCAGACCCCAGCCCCAGGAAGAGTAAGGCTTCTGGCTCAGCTTTGCCAGCCAAGAGGAAGGTCCGGGGGGAGTCTCTCATTAACCCTGGTTTCAAAAGGTCGGTGCTGGGGCTGGGTGCTGCTCACTGGGCACCCTGTGAGCTCTGCTCTGAAACTATGTGGCAGCAGGGCATGTGGCCCAGGGCTCTGATCCAACTTCCATATCCTTCCAGCAAGAAGGCGCCATCTGGAGTGAACTTCGAGGACTCCTGACAGGTGCTGGCCTGTGCCCTGATGACAGCTCTGTGGACCCTTATGGACCCCTGTGTCTGAATGAGGGGGTGTCCCTGTGTTCCAGGCCTGCTGAGCTCCTCGCACCCAGGGAGACAACAGAGCCAGCAGCACCTGGCAGCCACCCCTCAGCTGGGGTGGTGGCAGGGCCTTTGGGGGGGGAAGATGGAGCAGAGGGGACACCAGTATGGTGGGTTTTTCCCTTGCAGCTCTTCCCTGCTGGCAGGGACCACCTCCTGACCTCACTTACCATGAACTGGTGGAGTTTGGATGGAACTTTTATACCATGGAATGGAAAGATCACCTGTGCTTTGCTTCTTGCCAGTAAAGGTGTTTTTAGCCAGCTGGTCTCTCTGGGTGTGTCTGTCCATTCTGCCTCTCCCTTTCACAGAAGCCTCAGGCTTGTTTCAGCTGAACCCAGAGGTCCAGGCCTCAGAGAAGTTCCCTTCCCTGCCAGCTTTTTGAAAGTGGGCTGATGGGTGTGTGGTTAGAGCCTGGCCAACCCCTCTGGAGAGCTGGGAGGGTGGGCTCTGTCTTGCTGGGCACTGGGAGAGGATGAGGAGGTCAGTACAAAGCCTTGTGAGGGAGGAGCTGCTGGGGTGGTCACTCCAGACTCACACTGGTCTTGCTTGCAAAGCCTTTATTGTTTTCCAGGAACTCTGAAGCTTAGCTTGGGCTTTCTCTGCTTCACAACCCCCAAGTCTGCTGAGAGCTCCCTAACAGCAAGTTCTGGGGGGAACTGACCACTGCCTGTGCCATCCCCCTCCAGCTCCATTCTTAGGTCTCTCTATGGCTGTGCCAGATCATCTCACCCAGTGCAGGTGTGAGGGCACCCTGTGGCACCTGTTGCCCAGGCAGGTTGGCACAGTGTGCCTAGGCAAGTGACTGCAGGGCAGCTGCTTGTCCCCAGCTCTGCCCCTGCCCTCAGCTGGGCACAGCTTTGGCACCGATGGTGCCCATGGCTGTGCCCCCTTGCCTTCACCCTGATGCTTATGAGGCCACAGGGTCCTGGTTGTGAGGAAGGGTGGGTGGCACAAGAGGGGCTCAGTGCACTGCAGATTGCTGCCAGCATCTGGGTGCCAGTGGAGGAAATCTGGGTGTGAGTGGCACATGTTTTACTCTGCTCTCCTGAGCCCCTGCAGGCAGGGTCAGGGTGGGCACTGACCTCCTGCCTGACCCCAGCCTTGGCCCTGCACCCACCAGGGCACGTGCCCAGCTCACTGCGGTGCCCGGACCACAGAACGATAGGCTTGTATAATCTCCTGGCTATTGGGGCAGGTGTATTTGAACTCCTTGGTTTCACTGGCACTGTTGAGGTACCGCCACACGCCCCGCAGGTCCTTGGGGATCCCAAAGCGGCGGTAGTGCTGGCACACGACCTGCAGGCACAAACGGGGAAGCCTTGCCTGACACTGTGCCAAGGAAGGCCCTACCACTGAGGCAGGCACCTGTTGGGAAGGGTGGCAGGGAGCCAGGGGGCATCCCTGGTGCTGCACAGTTGAGGGCTGGCACTCAGGAGGGGATATGCAGAGGGGAGTGGGATCTGTGGGAGGGCACTGTGCTGGGCAGGGCT
The DNA here is from genome assembly GCA_013399195.1 of Dicrurus megarhynchus. NCBI lineage: Eukaryota > Metazoa > Chordata > Aves > Passeriformes > Dicruridae > Dicrurus > Dicrurus megarhynchus. The sequence goes on along the minus strand of VXAD01004647.1, from coordinate 462,704 downwards.
CCTGGGGAGAGGGATGCTGGGGGACACAAAGCTGACAGAGCAACTGGGAAAGGAGCAGGGGCTTGCTGTAGGCACTAAGAGGAAAGTGAGAGCATGGAGCCAGTGGCATGGGGATGCCAGGGAAAGGAGAAGGGCATGGTACTGGGATGCCCTTGGCTTACCTGAACAATGTTTAGCTTGGGCAGCAGGTTGCAGTCGGCCAATGTGAGGTGGTCTCCGTCGAGGAAGCGGCGCTGCGAGGCCCGGAGGTGGGGGTCCCGGGCCAGCTCGTGTTCCAGAGGGGAGCTCAGGTACTCATCCAGCTTCAGCAAGGCCCGAAGCAGGCTCCGCTGCAGCACTGCAGGGAGGGTGGCCAGATCACAGTACAGCCCTGCTGCGGGCATGGGGGCCCTGCTCTGCTGTGGCCTCCTCCCAGCCCCGCCCTGTGTGCAGGCAGCACCTGTCAGCCTCTTCCCACCTGGCTCAGGCTGGCAGCTGCCTCTGCCCTCCCACAGAGACCTGGCACAGCCATGCTGACCCACATAGGGAGGGCAGTGCCTGGGCAGACTCAGCTGTGGACTGGGTGGGGGGACTGGGAAAGCTCAGTATGACCAGGCTAGGCTTTGAAGTGTGGCACCTGAGAGGTTGCATGGGGTGCCCCCCCCCCCCCGCTCCTCACCGTCGTCCTGGGCAGGCACCGGGTTCTTGATGAAGGCGGAGAACTTGTGGAAAATGTCGTTCCCAGCCAGGCTTGACTCTGGGTACTGCGGGACCAGACTGGGGCACCTGTGGGGACATGGGCATAGCTGAGGCAGGTAGCAGAGGCTGACAGGCTCATCTGCTGTCAGCCCCCTCTTTCCTCAGCTTGTCCTGCCCTTCTTTGGGGGGGCCCCCTTCCTCCTCTCAAGGCAGCATCAGCCACTGACATGGGGGGGCCCAGCTGATCCTCCAGGAACTCCTCAATGGTGACGGTGTCGGTCTTGGTCTCGCCGTTGTAGAGCAGGACAGGCAGCTGGGCACCTGGTGCAAAGTCCTTCAGCACATGCAGCGCCCTGTGGGAGATGGGGACACCGCTGATGCCTGGCATGTCCAGGGTTCTGCAGAGCACCTTGTGTGTATGTGTGTGTTCGTATGTGCACGTGTGTCCCAAGCAAAGGGAGTTCTGGGGGGCCGGTGCACAAGGTGGTGCCCTCAGGCCCCTCCTGCCTCAGTGTGTGCCCAAGGAAATACCCGCCAACCTCCCCTAAACACCAGTGGTCACCTGGGGAGGTACAAAAAGCTCCATGCATCCCATAGTGCCCACCCTTCACATCCTTTCCCAAACCGTTGGGGACCTACCACCCCCCACACCCTGCACATGGTCCTGGACCCAGGGCTGGCACTCCTTGCGAGGGGGCCATCACTAACCTCTTCACGTCCACGGTGGTGAGGGTGAAGGGCACCCCTTTGAGCAGCAGCACCATGAAGAGCCGCTGGCAGAAGGGGCAGTACCCCACGCTCTCCCCATCCTCGCTTGCCTGTGGGCACAGAGGGAGAGCTCAGCTGCCCTTTCACCCTGGCATGGCTCCAGTGGGAGCAGCCCCAGAGGGCACAGGGTGAAAATGGTAGGGCACATGCCGGCAGCCTGGCAAGCTGTGCTGCAGTCCATAGAACCTGCCGTGCCAGGCAGGGCACCAGTCCCTGGCCCCTGCCTGCTCCCAGGGCCTCAGTGCCACACCCCAGAACAGCTACGTGGCACAGCAGGTGCTGGCCTTGGCACCCTCTGGGGACAAGGACCCCCAGGCTGCACCAGCCTCACAGTGCCAAGGGGACAAGGGCTTCAGAGCAGTAGTGGCAGCAGGGGCGGCTGTGGCAGGGGATAGTCCAGCAGCAGAGACTGTGCCGGAGGAAGGTGACAGCGATACTGGTGGCCTTGTCAACCCCAGCCACAATCCCAGGTGAGCCCTGTCCTGCCCCGCACAGCCGGACAGACTGCCCTGGCCAGGCGGTGGCTGGGGAAGGGCCTGGCAAGTGCAGGCAGATGCTGTGGTGCTGGGCTGCTGGGTCCTGCTTTGGCGGGGGGGAGAGGGGGTGGAACCTGGTCCAACCTCCCCAGGTTTAGTCCCCACAGCCCCTGTGCCTGCAGGGCAGGAAGCAGTGCACCCTGGAGAAGAGCCCAAGCTGCCCACTGCCTGTTGCCAGCCCCATTGCCTACCCGGTGCCTGACCCCCTGCCCACTACCTGCCTCTGCCTGCCCAGTGCCCCACATCTGGGCACTGCATTGGGCAGGGGTGATGCAGCCACCCCACTGCAGCACTGTCAGGGTTGGTGGCTAGGGCTACCCACTGGCCTGGGGCACTGACCTCAGGACCCCCCTCACCTTGATGAAGAGCTGGATTTGGGGTTTCTCGGCCATGCTGTGTGGCGGCTGCTGGTGCACTGCTGGCTGCACCCTGAGTGCCCCAGCTGAAATCACAGCCCCTCCCAGCCCACATTCCTCCTCGGGGTGCACCCGCTCCCACCCACGCCTGGCCCCACAGCACAGAGAGGACGCCCTGCCGTGGGGCCCTGCCACCGTGGCTGCTGCCAACCCCAGGCCAGTAAGGGCCAGCTGCTGCTGCTCCTGCCTGTACCCCCAGCCACCCCACACTACCTGAATGATGTGAAGCACTGGCCACAGCTCTGTTGTGCCCAGCACTCCTTGCCCCTAGCAGGATCCTGCACCCCCCACCCTGGGCACTGCCACTCTCCTCCTCAGCCCTGCCACTCCCCCCCTGCCCAACTACACAGCCTCAAAGGATCCAGTTATTTTTTATTTAAAACGATCATTATTTTCACATTTCATCTTTTTTTTTTGTTTGGTAGCAATATACAGGCAGCTCCAAGATGTCCCCAGCCCCAGGGGCCCCATGCTCAGGACTGAGCATGGCACTGGCGCTATGCCCGCGGCTGGTGGCCAAGGACATGCAGGGGGATGCAAGGCCAGAAGCGGGGGGCCAAACTCAACGAAGTGAACAGTGTTAAGGCAGCAGCCACCCCTGCCCTGGGGCAAGGCCCTGGGGCACTACCTATCCGCTCCCACCCTTGGAGTGACTCTAGCAGGGACTATGCCCAGGCAGCCCTAAACCCAGGGCAGGGAGGCCACCGTGGCCACCCAGGCTGTATGGGCACCTCCACTGACCCTTAGAAGCCATGGGGATGACAGCATGGTGGCAGGGGGAAGACTGGGGACAGGGGAGACACTCTGTGACTGGGGTACCAGTGCCCTTCTGGAGCCTGGAGTGACAGTGCAGTGTGGCAGGTGGCAAGGATAAAGCCCAGAGCACAGCAGCACTGTCCACCCTGGGGTGCCCAAGGTGACAGATGGGGACTCAAAGATGACACTATACCCTCTCCCTGATGGCAAAGGGCAAACTTTGAGCTGGCTTGTCTCCCAGCATCCACTGGGGAAGGCAGAGTGTGGCCAGCAAAGGAGCAGGGGCACGCTGGTGGGGCCTGCCCCCCTGTACCATCCAGCCAGTTTCCCACATCATTAAAAAAAAATACGGTCTGAAAAATCTGAAAATAGAGCTTCTTCCCCCAGTTTTCCCCCTATTGAAAATAGTGTATATTGTATCACAATCTATAGCAGGTGGTATATGGGGCTGATGGGACCAGGGGGCATGGAGACAACTGAGGTCAGGCCCTGCTCCTGTACCCAAGGAGCCAGAGCCAGCCTCCCCCCACCTCCCATGGCAGCCAGCAGAGGTGCCTGGTGCTGCTCAGGGCCTCCAGCCAAGCCTGTGCCAGAGAGGCAGAGAGGGCAGCAGAGCACACAGGGCAGATGGGCCATGGGTGCTCCCCAGGAAGGTGCATGGCCACCCTGGGTTGTTGCCAAAGACTGTGGCACCCAGCAGTGGGGGGTTGGGGTCAGCATCACAGGCCCTGCTGCCACCCTACCCTCTGGGCACAGCTGCAAATTGTTGAGAGCTGCAGGCACCAGCCATGGCCCCTGTGGGTGACAAGGCAGCAGGACCCTCTGCAAAAAGGAGGGGCACTGCTGGCTGAGGGGGTGCCCACTGCCGGCCAGTGACACTGCCAGTCCCACGACTGCAGTCCATCCTTCCCTCCCCGGCACCCACCCTGACTGTCCCAACCTCGTACCTTAAGGCCACCCTACTACCAGCTTCCAAAGCCATCCTGGGGTGCAGCAATCCCTCACCTAGTACCACCAGTGACCCAAGAATAAGAACCTAGTGCAGGTGGTTCCTGTACAGGACTCGACACTGAGGAACAAGTGTCAGGGCAACAGCGACGTGGGAGGGGACACAGCAGAAAGGTGGCAGAACTGCAGCAATGCTGTGTGATGGGGGAAGCAAGTGGTGAGGGCAGGGAGGAGGCAGGGTAAGAGACTTGAGGGTGAGGGACATGGTTAGGGGCAGAGGGGAGAAACAGCTGGTGCCAGCATGTGAAATACCCTGTGAAATACCCCTCTGCCCCCCCCACGTGCCTCTGCAATGGCACTGCTACCTGGGGACAAAGCCAGTGCCCAAGGCCAGGCAGGGCCAGGGCAAACGGACCCCAGGGTGGGCAGGATGTACCAGTGGGGGAAAGACCCCCAGTGACATCCCAGTGGTGACAGGAATCGGTCATGGGTGAAGCACCAGAGCACCTGCCCCTGCAGTGCCCAGGGCAGCACCAGGCAGGGGTGATGTGGAAGCAGCCATCCTTCTTCGAGCTCCATGGGGCCAGGCCTGGGGGGTACCCACAACCAAGGGTCCCCAGAGTGAGTGCAACACAGGTGTCCAGCCAAAGGCACCGCTCACAGGCCTGTGTGTCTCTGCCCCAAAGTGAGTGGGGCTGGTGGTGCTGGCACCAAGCTGTGTCCTTTCCTTCAGTCTCCATCCATGGCATGTTGAGGACCATGCCCCCGGCACCACGCAATGACTCTGCTCCAGAGCTGAAGGGGACAAAAGCCACCCCAGTGGTGACTTGCGAGGTCCATCCAGGCATTGCTGTACCCATTGTGTCCTCCCTGGCATGTGGCTCTGGCTGCGGCAACTCCGCTCCACGGGGCAAAGGGAGGGGAGAGGCCAAAAGGGTTTGGTGGCTTCAAGCCGGGAACGTGGCTGTCCCCGGGGTCTCAGCACAGCGTGTCCGTGTTGAAGGAGAGCTGAGCCTGAGCAGGGAGACAGGCAGGGCTCAGGGGCTGCCCACTTTGCCAGCACACCCAGGGCATCTGGGGCCAGAGTCTGGCACAGGTGGCAGAGCAGACACCTCTCCAAGAGAGTTCCCACCCCTCCCAGGCCCTGCCCTGGCTCCATTGTGTCACCTTTGTGGTGTCACAGCATCCAGTCCCAGCGCCCGTGGCAGGAACACAGGTGGGACCAGGAACACCCAGATCTGGGGACAACCTCTCACCCTCTCCTCCTCAAAGCTGATGAGGCCTTCGTCATCAGTCTCCAGGTCCTCCTGCTCCTCCACCACGAGGGCCCGCAGCTCAGTGGGGGCAGTGCGGGGGCGCAGCAGGCTCAGCACGCGGTCCAGGGGCGACTGCAGGACACAGCTGGGGCTGGTCTCCTGCTGCTCCAGGTTGTCACTTTGCTTCTTGGCAAAATTCACAAACACCTGAGGAGGAAGGGGCAGGAGTCTCAGGTATCCTTGCAGGCACCTCCACCCCATGCCGCCAGGTCAAGACCCAGCGCATCCTGCCATGTGGTGGCTGCCACCACGTTCCCCATATCTAGCTCCAACCCCTGCCCCAAAGGCAGATCCTGCCTGGCACTTTGTCATGGCCACCCTCCCTGGGGACAAGCATCCAGCTGCCCATGCTGTCCCCAATCTTACACTTACATTGTCCAGTGTGGTTTGGCTGACAGAGTAGTCTTCAATGCCCAGCACGTCCACCACCTGCTCCATCTTGCTGAAGACCTGTGCCAGTGAGATCTGGTCCGACTTCAGCTGGTACTGGGCCTTGGTGTGATGACGCTCCTGGAGGGTGGTCACAGAAGGGGCACTGAGCCCTCACTCCCAGACTCCCTCCCATCACCCCATGGAGGATGAAGGCTACTTGTGCCCCAAAGTGGGGGCTGGCAGGGGACAGCATGGCCACCATGGGCAGCTCACCTTGAGGACAGCCTCAGGGAAGTTACGGTTGAAGAACCTCACCACCTCCTTGACATTGAGGCTGGATTTGGTGCGCACTGTGATCATGTAGCCATCACCAAACCTGAACAGGAACAAGGTATCCCATGAGGACCTGTCCCCTGATCTGCACTCCCATGACCCTATGGAAGGGGATGCTCTCAGGCAGCCACTACTGGACCAGGTCAGTAGCCAGGCACTTCAGTGACCCCATTCCCTGCCCACCTCTAAAGCAGCACCCACACAAAGGGCTGTTATCTCGTCACGGATGCCACACTGTCACCCAACCCTGGGGATCCAGCCCCCTCCTGCCCAACAGCACACACAGGCTGCTGGGCCCCATGCAGGGATGCTGGGCTCCTGCCAGGCTCTTACCTGTTCTTCAGGTGCTGAATGCTGCCGAGACACTTGAGCCGCCCATTCACCATGATGGCCAGGCGGGTGCAGAGGGCCTCGCACTCCTCCATGCTGGGGTGACAAGGGAGGCTTCAGCAGGGAGCATGGGAGGACAGTGCCAGGGCTATGGTGGGGGCAGGTGGGGAGTTGGGCCCCCCAGACCATCATCCAAGTGCTGTGGCCCCACCACCAGGGATGAGAGAGGGCAACAGAGGGTGTCCCAGGCACCCCTGCTCCTCATGCCCCTACCAAATCCCATTCCCTGGGGACCAGGCTCCCTCCCACACAGCACCCCAGGTGCTTGCAGGCACCATGGGCACAGAACCCCCTGGACCTGTGAGACGTGAGCACCACGGAGCGACCCGTTTTGATGACATCCAGGATGAGGTTCCAGAGGAAGCGCCGTGCCTTGGGGTCCATCCCTGTGGTTGGCTCATCCTGGGGAACAGACAGCACTCTCAGACATGCCAGCCCTGGGAGGGACACTGCCACACCCTTCCTGTCCTGAGTCCAGCTCAGGCCACCATCCCACACTCCAGGAGATGCGTGATGTGTGGTGAAGCCGGGGCTGAGCAGCTCATTTCTCCACCCTCAGGGCGCACCAGGAAGATGAAGGCTGGGTATCCGATGAGCGCGATAGCTGTGGACAGCTTCCTCTTGTTGCCCCCGCTGTAGGTGCTGGCAGGCTTGTCTGCGTACTTGGTCAACTCCAGCTTCTTCAGTGCCCACTTGACCACCTGCAAGGCGTGGGGGGCTGCTGTCATCCTGCCAAGGCCACACAGCTGGCAGAGCTGGCAGGGGTTGGGCTCCCTGGCACGTCAGCTGCTGAGGGGACTACAAGCCATGTGCCAGTCAGGGGAGCCCCATGGCAGCCCCTGGCACAGCCATGAGCACTGGTGGGGACCTGCGAGTGCATGTGCCTGGCCCTGGCAGCCCATGTGGGCACACTGCCAGGGTGGCACTGCCATGAGGGCAGCAGCACCTGCTCAAGCTGCCGCTGCTGCTCAGTGAGATGCCATCCCTGTGGCACAGCACCAGCCCTTGGATGCTGCCAACTGCTTGCCCAGAGCCCTACCCGCTCCTCATCCTTCCAGGGGATTCCACGCAGGCGGGTGTAGAGCTCCAGGTGCTCCTGGGCTGTCAGCTCATCAAAGAGCGCATCGAACTGGGGGCAGTAGCCCAAGCTCTGCTGGACCTGCAGGAGCTCCTTCAGGATGCTGTGGGAGAGGATGGAGGAGTTGAGGGAAAAAGGAATTCTTTTTGTGAGGACTGCTGCTGAGCCCCCTTTCACACGCCTTTACACTGGAGCATCTTCCCCCAGGTAAAACCCCACTGGGCAGCCTCAGCCCACGGCCACTGTCTCTTGCCCCACATCCCAGAATGATGGCCACCAAGGAGGACACAAGGCTGCAGAGTCCTACAGAGACACACAACCTCACTCATGCTGCTTTATCCTGGGAGCCCTCCAAGCAGACCCCATCCCATCCCATCCCATCCCCAGGAAAGCAGGTGGCCCCCCAGCCCCTCCTAACCTATGTCCGTTAATGAAGGCCTCTCCACCCGTGGTGCTCTCATCCCCTGTCAGCATCTTGAATGTTGTGGTCTTGCCCGCACCATTGACGCCCAGCAGCCCAAAGCATTCCCCGGGGCGCACGCCCACACACAGCCGGTCCACAGCCAGGATGCGCCCAATCTTGCGGGACTTGTACACCTGGCAGGGAAGAGGATGGGGACTCAGCCCACCAAGAGCCACCTGGACCCCCTGCCCCACCCACATCCCTGGGCTAGGCTGGTCCCAGGAGTCTCCTTGCACCCTGATGCAGCCCCCACCTTTGTGAGGTTCTCGATCTTTAGCATGTCATTGTCGGCGTCACCACGTAGGACCCGGTGCCTCTCATTGGCCACGTCAATGTCATCCTCGATGGGTTTGGTGGAGACAGGCAGGCGCCTGTGGGAGGGGGCAGGGTGGGGAGAATGTGGGACCAGAAGCTGCATCCCTGACAGGCCCAGGCAGCTCCCACTCAACACCACCAGAAGGGCAGCCTGAAGCTCAAGGGTCCCAATGGCAAATCTTTACCCCATGGCCAGCCCCAACATCCCTGCCACGTGCCACACTCACTGGGGCTTCCTGAAGAAGTTGTACTGGCACATGATGGTGATGAAGAAGCCAACAAAGCCTTCAATTGTCATGGCAACAAGCCCCCGTGTCACGATGTCCCACTCGAAGGGTGATTTCATTTTATCGAACTGCCCTGGGTAGGAGGAAGAGGAGAGAGCAGCTGGGGACACCTTCCCATGGGGACAGCTTGGTTGTACCTCCTGAGCTGACCCATGACAATGACACTGCTCCCCCACCACAGCTGCCTGGGCTGGTTGCAACACGATTCCCTCTCAGAGCAAGGGTGCTGTGGAAATCATCTGGCAACTTTTCAACCTCAGTAGGATGAATCAACCCAGCTGAGAGTGGTACCAGATGGATTTGTCAAATCTCGACCCAAAATTGTCCCTCATGATGCCAGCAGCACCTGGGTTATGTACAGAAGCTGCTCAAAAAGCAGAGAGCAGGGGAGCTTCTGAGGCCAGGCTGAAGCTGTAACTGGCAAAAGGCTTGTGTTGGTTGGGCAGCACAGCCCCCAAGAAACCCTGTCTGGAAGGAGAGTCCCTGCAGCCCCCATCCCTCCTGTCACAGCATAGACCCACTGCGGCCCACCACAGCTACACTATGGCCCCACTAAGTTCCACCGCAGCCTCACCATGGCCCACCACAGGCAGTGTGCAGCAGCAGCAGAACCACACGCCTCTGTCAGGGCTCACACCCTCCTCTCCCCATGGGGCTGCTGTGTGGGATGGCCCAAGGAACCACTTCAGCAGCACTGGCACCATGCCACTGCTGACCCTTCAGCTGTGTCTCTTTCTGTGCCCCATCTAGTCCACCCCCTTGGCTTTTTGCTCCAGGTTGCTCTGGGCCTCAGGACACCCCCATGGGGCAGGCAGAGGGAATGTGCCAGCATCGTGGTCCCCTCCAGCCCCACGTGCCCTGGAGCAAGGGAGGGAGAGAACAAGAGGCCATACCAATCTTGGCATAGTACTCATTGATGTACTCATTGTAGGCCATCTCCATCAGGCCGTGGCCCAGGTTGTAGTTAGGGAACACGAGGAAGCAGCTCTTCAGGTAGCTGTTCACCACCTTCAGGTCCTGTGGGGACAGCAGAGAGGACACAACCATCAAACAACCCTGAGTGAGTGGTAGGATCAGGGTCCCCAAGATCCAGCCCAGTCAGGTCTCGTGGCTGATGCTGCTGGAAACAGAGACCTCCTGAGGTCCCTCCCAGACTGAGCCTCCCCACAACCTGTCAGCGTCTCCCTTCCCGGTGGCCCTTGGCAGAGCTGTGAATGCTGTACCTTATCGTGCTCAAACAGCTGCAGCAGGAACGTGGCCACAGTGGCTGTGATGCCAATGAAGAGGTTGATGACGATGAGGAAGACGTAAGCAGAGCTGGGCACCTCAAACCAGAAGGAGGCTGGGTACATGATAGGGGTGATAGACCAGCTGGGGAGGTGAGAAGCAGAAGCACACATCAGTATGGCAGGAGAGGGGCCCCCTGCCTTGGGACTGCCCATTTCCAGCCTGCTGTTCCCAGGCTCTCCCACCCCAGCCCTCACAGCCACCCCACCCCAACCGACTATGGGGGCTGCAGAACATCACAGAATGGTTTGGATTGGAAAGGACCTTTCAAGGTCATCTAATCCAGTCCCTAGCCATAGGCAGGGACACCTTCCATTAGTGCTCCAAGCTGTCCAACTTGGCCTTGGACATTTCCACAAATGGGGCAGTCACAGCTTCTCTGGGCAATCTGTGCCAGGGCCTCACCACCCCCATAACGAAAAATTTCTTAATATCTGGTCTAAATGTCTGTTCTTTTAGTTTAAAACCACCATAAGACTCTGGAGGCATCCCCAGTGCCTCCTGACCACCCCCCTCTGAGCAACGTACCCATAGAGCAGGAAGAGGGAGAGGACAGCGGGGAAGTTGGTGGGAGAGGTATATGCTGGGAGGTCAAACACGAACAGGATGATGATGCAGCACGTGGCTGGCACTAGGTAGTTTAGCTAGAGAAGACAGAAACTTCTGTGACTGTCCACTCCCTGGCACAGCCCCGGAGGCTTGGCCGGTAGGGCCACGTGTCCTGCTTACCATGTCCCACATGTAGTTGGCCAACCAGTAGATGATGGGGTCACAGCCACTCACAAACTGCAGGTGTTTGGCCTTGGTGGCCTTTTCAGCCACCAGGAATACCACAAAGCTGGCTGGGACGAAGGACATGGCCACAATGATGAAGATAGCGATGACCACATCTGTGCCTTGCAGGCTGGATGGGGAGCAAAGAGAGCTCCATGGAGGGACTCCAGCACCCTCAGTTGCCTGGGGAAGGGCCACCCACTCTGGTGTGGGGCACTCACTGTGCACAGTGCAGGGCACGGCACAGGGAGCCCCACGTCACAGCCACCCTGTCCCTCCCCACCATGCAGCCTGTGGAGCAGAAGCCTCGGCCTTCCCCTGCAACCATCAGTAAGAAGCCCCCTACCTCCCATGGGACAGCCACCCTCCCCTCAGACCCCCTCCTTGGACCTACAGGTAATCCAGGGACAGGCTGGCGCTCGTTTTGTTCATGGGGTGATTGGTGACTGTGATGCCTGCAACAACGACCAAGAAGAAACATGGAAGCATGAAAACTGGCTTGGGACACAGACCCTTGTCCCCACTCTGCCTGGTCCTGGCTCTGAGCAGGATGGGTTTCCAACCTGAAGCTCAGCAGGAGCTGGGCTCTCTGAAGCAACTCAGCACCTCAAGGCCAAGCCCTCCCTCACTGGAGAGCACCCTTGGAGGACATGTCACAAGAACAGGCACTTTCAGGCAGCACTTTGGGACATTCCAGCCCAGGCCTGACAAAGAGGTTATCCCAGGTCTCGTATCTCAGAGCGGAGGTGTGTGAACCTCTGTTCCAGCTGGACACTAGCTTGCTGGCCCAAGGTGGACACTGCACTTTGGAGCCTGGTTGGACTATGCCCTAATGCTGTTCCTGACGTGCTCCTACCCTCAAACACCTCCAGATGCTCACCATAGGCAGCAGGGTTGCCCTTGCTCTTGGGCAGGTTGGCTCTCAGGATGGCGTTGTTGAGGGCATTGAGGTAAGTGGGCATGCTGTGGTAGCCCTTGTTGTTGTAGAAGACCTGGCGGAGGAGAGAGGAACAGTGCGAGGTGGCAAGAGAGCTGGGCCCAGAGATGTACTGGGAGGGAAGGATAGGATGGGATGGACAGCCAGCCACAGGGCAGGCACCCTGTGTTCAAGGCTGTGGGGAGAATAGGCCATTGCTGACTGTGCTGGGCCAGACCTGCAGACCACTCCCCCAGGACTGGAGCCTCCCAAAGTACTTGGAGGAGAGCACTGCAACAGAGCAGTCCCAGGGGTCCCTGCCTGCTCCCTTTCCTCCCCACCCATCTTCCGTGCCCCAAGGCGCAGCGCTGTCCCACCTGGGCTGTTCTCCGCACAGCAATCTTGCGCACCGTGGCCGGAGCCCTGGCTCCGAAGGAGGCTGGGATGGATTTCTGGACGTTGCCAAACGTGAGTGCCCCGTACCTGTGGGACAAGGCAGTGCTGAGGAAGCTGCAACGGCTGTCCCCCACCTCTGGGGGTGGAACCATGCTTGAGGATGTTGCTGACTCCAGCCAGCACCCTGGGGCAGGTGTCCCCAGGCCCCTGGTCCTCACCCCTGCTCTGTGGTGCAGGGCAGACCCTCCCAGCCTCCCCTCTTGCCTGTGCAGCCGGAAGCGGTCCGAGGTGTAGAGCAGATACTCAGAGACGTTGCGCCCTGTGATGTCTGTCAGGATGTCCCCTGTCACCACCTTCATCTGCGGGGGATGGCCCCCCACGCCACTAGGGCAGGAGAAGCCAGTCCCCTGCATGGAGCACGTGCACTTGATGGGCTCATGGATGATGCGGGGCAGGGCGGGGGCTGAGGTCACAGTCCCTGAGGACCAGAAGGGGTGGCTCACAGCCAGGCTCCTGCCTGCCCCAGCTGCTGGGGACAGCATGAGGCTTGGGTGGCTGGCCAGGCAGGGTCCTGGTGACCAAGAGGGACCAAGAGATGGAAGTGCGAAAAGCTTTGGGGGAACGGAGTTTCAGAGATGGGCCATGAGGCGTGGCTGGAGAAGAAATGGCTGGGGACCACACCCAGCAAAGGTGATGAAAGGCTGGTCACAGGGCTTTGTGACAGTGTCACCGTCCAAGGGGCTCTACTGGCATGGCTGGGGCTGAATGGGGACAGTTTTCCAGGCCCAGAGCCACAAGTTCAGCCCAACAAAGCTCTGCTGTGTGGCCAGGCCAGACTAACAGGTACTCCCAGGGGTCCCTGGAGCCACTTTTGTGAGGAGCATCATCATCTCCCTGCTGTAGACAAATCCCAGACACAGGAGCACCCAGCACAGGCGATACCTTTAACAGCAGAGAAGGTCGTGGAGTTCCAGGCATGGAGCAGGTCCTCATCCACTGACATGGGGTAGTCAGAGGGAGCTGGGGATGGAGGCAGCGGCACGAAGTTGGAAAGTGGAAGGCCTTGGGTGAAGGAGTCGATGCACATGGCATCGAAGTACTTGGCTGCCAGCATTTTGGACTCATTGCTGTTGAGGTTGAGGGTCTGCATGGGCTGGTCCAGCGTGTTGTTGAAGGGTGTCTTGAGCACGCAGGTGGCCCCCACACCAGAGGGCAGATGGAAAGTGTTCACCAACTGCTGAGGGCTGGCATCGGGAGACAGCCTAATGCTGCAGAGAAAGGAGCCAGTGAGGAGAAGCAAGGAGCAGGAGACACAGATCTCAGCACTGGCCATCTTCTTCTGGGACCTCCCTGAGGCCTTAGCACTTATCATGGGCGCACACAGCCTGTGCCTGGCATGACTGAGCTGCTAGTCACAGTGTCAGGGCTGTCACATCTCCCAGAGACACCCGGGCCAGGACAGAGGTTGCTTTCTATTAGGGGACATGGCACCAGCCAGGCTCTGCTCCAAGCCTGATCCAGCCTTGGCACTAGGCCTGCTGTGGGCTGCCCTCCCCACTTGCCCCCCTTGCAGTCCCACGGATGGAGACGGGGATGGGCCTTGGGCACAGGGTGCTGGTCACCAGTGGTGGCAGCTCTCACCGGTACTCACGCCGCTCCTCGTTGGCGTAAGGAATGAAGTTGCCTTTGGGCTGAGTGTAGTTGTGGTATTGGGATGGCGAGAGGATGAGGGGTGGCAGGTCACCTGTGGGGATAAGGACAGGAACCTGCTCGCACCCACAGCACCGCTGCACACAGGGAGACTGTCTTGGCCTTGTCCTACTGCAGCCAGTGGCCACACTGGGGCAGGCAGAACAGGCCACCCAGCATGCAGGTAGGTAGGTGGTTTGCATGCACCTATTTCAGGAACGGAGAGTGCCACAGTCATGGCCACACAGACAAAAAAGGCGGGCAGGAGGATCTGCGAGAAGAGGGCCTTGGTGTTGCGCTTGGCACAGTGGAAGCGTTTGACGATCAGCCCATGGAACTGGCGTAGCTTCAGCCATGAGCCTTCCAGCTTGAAGCTCCCCTGACCTGCCAGGTCACGATCCTCTGCTTCCACCTCTGCTTCTTGCTCTGGGAGGGAGAAGGACATCAGCCCCCTGGCACAGTCGCTCCCACACCTGCCTGGGCTCCCAGGAAGCTGAGCCAGACACCCAGCCCAGCTCAGCCACCCCAAGGGTCAGCACCCAACCCCAACTCTGCCACCAAGCCACAGCAGCAGTGCAGTGGGAAACAAGGCAGCTAGCTGGCAGGTTCCTCTTGGCCCCAGAAGGAAAATTTAGACAATAGTTTTAAAAAAAACAACCTAAATTGGTGCTTTTTTCTAGGACCCCTCAATTTTCCCATCAGCTCTGCCAGCTGGTGAGGGGTCAGCACAGTCAGGAACAGGGAACAAGACACGGGTGGGAGTCCCAGCGAGACAGTGGGAGCTCTGCCACAGCACTGTCCCAGTTTTGCCTCCCACAGCCCTGGTGGGGGGAAGAGGTGGCACATCCCTAAATTAGTCACAAGAGTTGCTGAGATAACCCAGAACAGGATCTGTGACTACAGTAACAACCTCAAGGCACCTGCCCGCACCCTCCATATCCAGCAATCCCAACAGCCAGGCAGGGAGAGCCTTGCACCTGGGGCAGGGTATGACGGGTGATGCCACCACCTGGAAGGTGACTCTGTACCCAAGAGCCAAGAGGAGAAACCCAACGGGTGCCAGCGAGGGGACAGGGCATGTTAGTGGGGCAAGTCTGCAAGGTGGCACTGGAGACACACAGGAGGCAGAGGCAGAGCCAATAGCGGCTGCCCTCACTGGCTTCGTGACTTGGCACGAGACCCTCATGCACACCCTACCAGTATGGGGTGGAAACTTGTGGAAAGAGCCCGTTCCCAGCCCTCCCACCCAGGCTGTGGCTCTCTGGGTGCTGTGTTGCTGGATGCACCAGCAGTCCCCTCCCCACGGGCTCTCATCCCAGAAGTCAGAGCCACCCACCTCAGACACAACCACATACCCTGTGGGACCAGGGCCAGCTCTGCCTGCCCTGGGCAAACCCTCCATGTCCCAGCTGAGTGCCTCCCCCAGCCCCTGCCGCTGGCCGGGCACCAGCGGCACCAACCTTGCAGACTGACGTTATCGGGGTCCTGCCGGTTATCGAACAGGGGCGCGTAATCCCCAAAGAATTCGGAATAAGCCCCACCTTCATCGCCACGCACGGAGCCCACCGAGGACGCTGAGCGCAGGGACGCCTGCGACTGCGCCAGCTTGGAGCAGGTCACCAGGTTGCTTAGCTCCACCTCCGGCTTCTCTGGCATGGCTGCTTCGGCCAGGGGCTCCCCATTGGCTTCAGACTTCGGGCCCAGCTCAGAGGCGGGTGGCTGCAGGGCATCCTTGGACTCCTTCATGT
Organism: Dicrurus megarhynchus; assembly: GCA_013399195.1. NCBI lineage: Eukaryota > Metazoa > Chordata > Aves > Passeriformes > Dicruridae > Dicrurus > Dicrurus megarhynchus. The sequence continues at coordinate 447,238 of VXAD01004647.1, read as the reverse complement.
CTGAAAGAAAAAATGTGGGTTGCCACCTGCCATGCCACTCTTCACTGCAGCATGCCACTGACTGGGGATGGATCATATCATACAATCACAGACTGGTTTGGGTTGGAAGGGACCTCATCTCACTGCACCCCCCTACCATGCGCAGGGACACCTTTCGCTAGACCAGGTTGCTCCAAGCCCCGTCCAACCTGGCCTCGGACACTTCGGGGATGGAGCTGCCACAGCTCCTCTGCACAACCTGTGCCAGGGCCTCACCACCCTCACAGGGGAGAATTTCCTTCTAACATCTAATCTAAACTTTTCCTCTTTTAGTTTAGAACCATTCTCCCCTTGTCCTAACAATATCTGCCCATGTAAAGACCCTCTCTCATTTTTTCAAGCCCCCTTCAGGCACTAGAAGGTGTCATAAGGTCTCTCCAGGTGAACACCCCCAGCTCTCCCAGCCTGGCTCCGTGGCAGAGGTGCTCCAACCCTTGGAGCATCTCCATGGCCTCCTCTGGAGACCTGTGCTGAGGACACCAGAGATAGACACTATTCCAGGTGGGAGTAAACCCAGAGTGGAGCAGAGGCTGGCTGCCCTTGGCCGGGATGGGCTCTGCTGGAAACCCCTCCACCACCTGGGACAGGAGACTCCTGCAGCCACCAAGCCCAGCAAGATCACACAGCCCCTCACTAGCCCCAGGAGCACCTTGTGCCCCACCAGCACCCATACCCACGTCACTGTTCTCCAGAGATTGGTCCTCCTCAGACACCTTCAGGAAGACCTCCTCCAGCGTGGTGTCCATCAGCCCAAAACTGGTGAGGTCCAGCTCTTCCAGGCTCTGCTCCAAGTGCTGTGGGAGCAAAGTGCTGCATGAGTAGGGCAGATGTCCACAGTGCCACAGCCCTCTGCCTGTCCACCCTGCCAGCCTCTACAGGTACCTGGAAGAGCCTTTCAAAGCAGCCCTTCTTGACGGCCTCACTGGGCAGGATGTAGGAGAGCTCTGTGTTGGTGTCTGAGATGAGGAGGCAGGAGGCCACGTACTTCTTGATGAACTGGGAGACGCGAGGCTCAGAGCAGGGGCTGACAGAGGAGTGACCTGGGGGGCTGTGTGGCTGGCCTGGCTCTGGGGCAGAGGGGCAGTACCCATTGGTCACTTCACACCTAACCTCCCACCAAGACCCAACACATTTTCCCTACTCCCCAGTGCCATGGGGGCTTCCCTGTCACCCTGAGAGGCCTGGGCATGGTGTTCTACAATGTGGCCCACACTGGACATCTCAGTGGGCAACCTACAGGCTGGAAAGAACCAGCACCTGGAGACAAATGCCACTGTGTAGGGTCTGGCCAAGGACCCAGCTTGGAAAAATTAAGGCTGAGCAATGGGACCTCCTACACCGCTGCCCTATTCCCTCTGCCCTCCATGTGGCCTTAAGGAGACTCAGGATGGGAGTACTTGGGTGTACTCTCTTTTGCTGGGCTGAAGAAGGGCTGGTGCCATCTACTCCTCTAAACAAAGGGTCCCACTGCTCCCCAAACCTGTGCCGTTCCTGGTGTCCGACTGCTTCTTCACCACTGTCAGCTTGTAGCCGTCACCATAGGTGCTCTTGAGGAACAATGGAGAACCACAGCACTTGAGCTTGCCATGGGAGATGATGGCGATGCGGTCCCCCAGCAGGTCAGCCTCATCCATGTGGTGTGTGGAGAGCAAGATGGTCCTCCCTGATGGCAGCACAAAGCCTCAGCAGAGGGGCCAGGGCTGCCATAGAGGAGCATGCCAGGCTCTGCCGAGCTCTGCTCACCTGGCTTGTACTTGAGGATGAGGTCCCAGATGGCCCTTCGGGCATATGGGTCCACACCAGCTGTGGGCTCATCCAAGATAACAGCCCGTGACCCACCCACGAAGGCAATGGCCACTGACAGCTTCCTCTTCATGCCGCCCGAGAGAGTCTGCACCTGGCAGTGCCGTTTGTTGGAGAGTTCCAGGTCCTCAATCATCCTGGGGACAGGGCAGAAGCACCAGGAATGCTGGGGGGGCTGTACTGGTGCCCAGTGCCTGTGGGGAGTATGTAATGCCTCTTCCCCACATGGTACGTGCAGCCTTCGGCTGCTGGGACTGCCCAGCTGCAGTCAGGCCTATGAGCATCTTCTGCTCACTTCCACAGCCTAACACCGCAAGGGTGGGAAAACACTTGGTGGAGCTGCTCCAGGGGACACCTCTGCCCCCAGATCAACCCCCTGGCACAGCCAGCAGGAAGGAGACTCACGCATGCCAAAGGCATGGATGAAGACAAAGGAGCTGGAGGGTGCCTACTTGTCCATCTCCTTGCGGATCTCCTCCTCTGCCATGCTCTTGAGCTGCGAGTAGAACCAGAGGTGCTCCTCCACCGTCAGCCTGTCAAAGAGCACATTGTGCTGGGGACACATGCCCAGGTTCTTCCGGATCTTGTCCATCTCCGTACGGATATCATGGCCATAGATGGTAGCAGAGCCCGATGTTGGAGGGAACAAGCCAGTGAGGATGGACCTGGATGGACGGAGAAAGGCAACAGTGTGAGGGAGTTCATATTCCTCAGTCTGGTCCCAGTCCCAACCACCACCTCTGGGAGAATCTGCTGGGACCCAGACAGAGCCATATCAGCACAGGGCCATGAGTCTACTGCCTGTCCCATGTTTGCGCCAGCCCCACACCCACACTGCTGCCCTCTGGGCATGGCACCAGCTGCCACAGGGCCCTGCAGGGACATCCCAAAGCCCCGTCCTCACACCCTTCAGCTGGCCAGAGGAACATGGTCTCTGTCAGCCCGGACAGGCACTCACATGGTGGTGGTCTTGCCTGCACCATTGTGCCCCAGGAAGGACACGACCTGGTTCTCGTAGAGGTTGAGGCTCAGCTTGTTTAGCGCCAGCTTCTTGTCTGTCTTGTAGACTTTGGTGAGCTTGTCGATGCAGACAACCAAGGGGAGGTGGGTCGGTTCCTCCTCGATGCCTCTCGTCTCCTCTGCTGTGACAGTGGGATGGTGAGGAGGACAGGGAAGCCAGGCTTCGAGTGGGGCTCCCTGGGAATGAATCAACCCGCCTCCATCCCATGGTGGCTATGCTGGCTTGTGGTCCCTTCCCCTCCGCTTCTCACCAGTTTTCCCCCTCCCACGCCACAGGGGCAGCTCCCAGAGAGGCCATAGTGCACTATCCTGCCCTGACAATAGCACAGGGGTCCGTGGCCAAGGCAAGACCCTGTGGCAGAGCCAGGGCCACCCTTGTGCCACCCACTGCCGCCCCCAGCTGCCCTCACCCAGCCTCCGGCTCTCCATGGCACAGGCCTGATCCTCCTCCATGATGCTGAGGCGGGTGGTGCGTGACCACGGCCAGGTCCACTCCCAGGTCTCCACGCGCCCATTGCCCAGCCAGTAAGACTTCTGGAAAGGGAAGTACCAGGGCCGTGGCAGGCCGAACATGCCTGCAACCACAACCCCAGGGAGTCAGGGCCAACCCTACACCCAGGGCCATGCAAAAGCTGCTGAGGGCTGGGTCAGAGCTTGGCATGGGCATGGGCTTGGGGGTTTCCCCAGGTCAGGTCACCACTGCAGGGTGGCAGCTGTGAACATTCCAGCCAGCTGGGCTCAGGGCAGCTTTGTGGGCTGTGCCAGGAAACAAAGTCCTTTGGGATTCAGGTTGGGTTGGCTCATGCTTCAGTTTTACAATTTAAAAAAAGGGAGCAGCTGAGATGCCTCCACAAGGGGAAATAAGGGGGATTGCTATCCCAGCTGTGGACATCTGGCTTTGCTACAGCTGGCCCCTGAATTGAGATACCTGGCTGACACCAGCAATTAGGACATGTGGGCAGGTGTCCTCCAGCAAAGAGGCTCCTGTAAGGTCTGCGGTGCCCTCATGCCCCTCTGCCCACACATACCCGGGTGCACGGCCTCGATGTACCATGTGAGCACCCCGTACACCACGGCATCCACAACCAGCATCATCATGGACAGCAGGAGGTTGAAGTCATCTCCTTCCACGGGTGACTGACTGAAGGTGTGCCACTGGATACCCACGCCAGCCACCTCATACAGCGCAAAGTACTTGGAGCCCAACCCGAAGGCCGTGGTGGACATGAGTGACTGTGAAGAGGTGGAGGGAAGGGAATGGCAGGTCAGCAGGAACCACAGGCCAGCTCCAGAGGAACAGGTTGGGGTGAATTCCTACCCAGTACTGCCCCACCCGGCCCCATGGAAATGCTCCTGGCCTGAGAGGCACCAAATCTTCTGGCTTCCAAAGCCCCACAGGGAGGTGGTTCATACAGGCAATGGCTTGCCCAGGGCTTGGTGACAGCTTGGTGGCTTTGTACTAGACATGAGGTGCCTGAGGCAAACCTGGGACCAAGCACGTCCCCAGCTGCCGCAGCCAACTCACCGCAATGCACTTCTCAAAGGCTGTGATCTTGTCATGCGCCACCTCCTCCCGGATGGCCACATACATGTAGGGCACATAGCTGAGGAAGTAGATGATGCCGCCACAGGCAGAGGCCAGCTTGGCCTTGGAGTAGAGCACCGACACCAGGAAGCTGCAGGGCGGACAGTGTCTCCTTAGATCCCACTCCACCAGGACTTTCCCCACACTGTCTGGTTTTGGTGGTGTTGAGGCAATAAACTGGCTCCCCAAATCAGCTGCTTGGAGGGACTCATGCCCCTCCATCGGCCCTTGCCCACACGGCTCCCAAGACCCTCGCTCCACAGCACAAGAACCTGGCACTGCCCATGCCCCTTTACTGCCCAGCACAGTCCAGGCAGCTCACCAGAACATGATGGTGGCCACAGCGTAGATGGCGAGGAAGAGCCATATGATGAGGACGTCGCTGTGCATCAGGACCTTGCCATACTTGAGAATGGCAGTGAGTGCTGTGACTGAGATAGAGAGCTGGACGAAGCCAGTGATGAACCAAGCCACCCAGTGCACCGCGTTGTTCAGGCCCATCATCTTCATCACCTGTGAGGCCAAAACTGCTTAGCGGGGCTGTCCCCAGTCCTGTGCACCCCTGCTGCCATTCTCACTGGGCTGGGAGAGCAAGGGGTAGCACCAAGGGAGCTGCTGGGAGTGGGCAGGACACAGCACCCTGTATTGGGGTGCCAAGGAGCTCAGCTCCCTCCAGCACTGGGCAGGGCTCATCTCATGCTGGGGACACTCAGAAGGACCATCTCAGCCCAGGGATTTGGGATCTGCATCTGCCCCAGCTCATGTAACCCAGAAATACAAGGAAGGTGACCAGGGGCACAGCACAGAATGTAGGGCTCAGATATGCCCACTCCTTCCCAAGAATCTCTTCCACCATCCCTACCTCTTTCAGGCGATGCTCCTTCTCTGTCACAATGTGCTGGATCATCATGGCCACTGAGTAGACCCAGGAGATCACCATGCAGAGGGGCATCATGTGCTCGATGACAAAGAGAAAGCTGATGGGGTAGAGAAAGAGAAGGGAGAACTGGATGGTGGCACTGCCACAGAGACCTATGGAGACCCTGGGGCATGGGGCCCTGGGGGGGCTCTCCCACCAATCAGGGACAACCAGTCTCTAACCCAGCACCTCCTTAGTGCCCTAAAAGAACTTCTCTAGTAAGCCCACAGGACAATCCAGTGTTGTGGCTGGCAGGCCTCTGCAAGCAGGTAGTAGCCACGGGCTCAACCCAGGGCCCTGCCTACCCTGGTGTAGATGAGGCCCTCTCCGATGTCCAGGAGTGTTGCTGGCTCTGGGATTTCTACAGGTGCTGCCTTCACATCACCGTAATCCATAACCACTGACAGACCCATGTGCCACTCCTTTACATCGCCCTGCCTTCCTGAGCCTGGTAGTCCAAGGAACTGGACTTAACTGGTTGCTCATCATTCCCGGTGTCACCAATCTCTTTCAGGCCCCCAAACTTGTTTCTTTTTCCCAGCTAAAGTATCCTGGCCTACAAAGTGGAAGGCGGAAGGTCCTGCAGGTGAGTGTTACTCACTCATCCCGGGTATAACACGGGTACGGGAACATCTGTACGTAGTTGCCAGGCTCCACCACATCGTGGCCAACAAATGTGTTGATGAGGGCACGCTCCATCATGTCTGTGGAAGAGGAGGAGAGGCCAGGCTGAGTGCACAACAGCCAGGGCTGTAGGCAGCTGTGGCAGGGTGCTGACACTTACCCTGGATCCAGACGAAGCCATAGAGGAAGTAGAAGCGGCCACCGGTGTTGGGGCCAGGCCGCCAGTATGCCCGACGGATCTCGTTGGTCTTCTCCGTGAAGCTGGAATTCTGCCGGATCTTGTACATGACATGGGGGGGCAATGAGCCATCCCTGTTGGTCTGGAAGATGACGCCTGTGGGCAGCAGAAGAGGCAAGGAGTCCACGGGGCGACAGCCACATCAGCTGACCCACAGCAACAGGAAGGGATGGGGAGGGCACCATGAGGGCTGCCAGGGATGAGACAGGTGGCATGGCCGGGGATGTGAGACCCCCATGGGATGCGAGGGCACATAGACAGCAGGCTGTGGCAGTGGAAGAGCCAGGACAGCAGCATGGGGCAGAGGATGGGCACCATGAGATGCTCAGCCCCCTTATCCACCCAAGACGTGCACCAAGTGACCACCATCCTGAAGCCAGTGGCTCCAGGGCACAGCTGGAGAAGGGCAAAGTTTCAGGGACCCCTGAGAAGGGCTGGTTCCCAGGGACATACTGGCAAAGACTGTGACGTTGTCCTGATAGGCCTGGTTCAGCGTGTAGTTGACAATGCTCTCCTCATCCGGGAAGCCTTTGAAGATGTCCACGCTGACCTAGTGGAAGGAGAATCATAGAATCACTAAGATTGGAAAAGCCCTCTAAGATCATTGAGTCCATTAACCTAAAGACTATCAAGCCCAGCACTAAACCATGTCCCCAGGTGTCAAATTCACATGCTTTTTGAACACTTCCAGGGTTAGTACCACTGCCCTGGGCAGCCTGTTCCAGTGCTGACCAACNGAGAATCATAGAATCACTAAGATTGGAAAAGCCCTCTAAGATCATTGAGTCCATTAACCTAAAGACTATCAAGCCCAGCACTAAACCATGTCCCCAGGTGTCAAATTCACATGCTTTTTGAACACTTCCAGGGTTAGTACCACTGCCCTGGGCAGCCTGTTCCAGTGCTGACCAACCTTTCAGTGAAGAAGTTTTCCCTAAAATCCAATCTAAACCTCCTCTGATACAACTTTAGGCTGTTTCCTGTTGTCTTGTCACCTGTCACCTAGGAGAAAAGACCAACCCCCACCTGGCTGCAACATCCTTCTAGGTAATTGTAGAGACTTAAAAGGTCCCTCCTGAGCTTCCTTTTCTCCAGGCTGAGGTCCCCCAGCTCTCTCAGTCCCTCCCCATCAGACCTGTGCTCCAGAACCTTCCCCAGCTCCAGTGCCCTTCTCTGGACATGCTCCAGCAGGCTAGCGAGATCCCAAGGCCCCGGACGGGTCTAGCACACAGAGCCTGCACACTCTACAGCATGTGCCACCCAAAGCCAACCCCAGCCCCTGAAGTCAACAGCGTGTGAGCACCTCCACCCTAGACATCTACCCCAAAGCTCTGGACACTGCAGGAGCCACCACCTCCCCCAGGGCTCCCGTCCCATGCTCTTAAAAAAGTCTCAGTGGATCTGGCCCTCTTCAGCCCAACAGAGTCTGGCTGTGGGTGGTTCAACCTTCCCACAGGTGGGCTCCACCTCACCTTGGCCATGAAGTGGACCCAGCCGCAGGCAGCATTGTCAATGGTATCCAGCTGCTGGAGCAGGACGCTGGCATTGGGCAGGGAGAAGTTGCCATTGAGAAAGTTGTGGAGAACATCATTGTCGGAGACATTCAGGATCTCTGGGTGCTTGTGGAGGTCAGCAGTCAACTGAGACAGAGAGGAAGACATGGGAGGGAGAAGCTGGGGTATGCCCTGCCTCTCACTTCACTGTCCTCCCCATGGACACAGGTAGGGCCCAAAGCTCCTCCTGGGGACGGGGGACAGTGTGCACACTGTGCAGGGATCCAGACTAGTCTCCACGTGAGCAAGGTGGGTACCAGGGAATACCCCATGAAAAAGCTACAGGGTATCTGGGGGAAGGACAACCCCTTCTCCACTGCCAGAGCAGTAAATCCCAGGCAGGCTCATCCTCACCACACTGTCCTACCTGCTGGAGCCAGCGGATGCGCCTCTGCAGCCTGCCCTCCTCCAGGTAGGCTCGGATCTCAGGGGAGATGTTCAGCCATGCCTTGGCGTAATGGGTGACGTTGCCCACAAAGGCGAAGGTCTCATTGGCCTGAGGGCCAGGCAAAGGTCACACAACAGGCAGAGGCAGGGGCTTCCTGCTCTCTGGGATGGCTAGCAGCCATGGAGATACCTGCCCACCTCCCACTGCCTGTGAGAGCTGCCTCTGTCTGGCAGTCAACCTCTTCCCTGCCACACAGCCCATCTGCAGAGCAGGACTGGTGGGAGAAGGACAGGGGTCCCAGCCTATGCGTCCTCACCTTCAGGATGACCTTGTCAACTTCAGTGCCCACAGGTGCATACAGGATTTTGGGGTTGCTGGTCATCAGATGCACAAGGAGGCCCAAGTTCCGCTGCTCCTTGCTGGTGAAGCCCAGCGAGCTCATGTTGCCCTGCTTCAGTGCCTCGGGCTCGATGGTCCTGCAAAGGGAGCTCAGGCTGTCCACTCTGCTTCAGGCCCAGCACCCCTTGCTGCAGGTACCCCCCACCCCTGCCTGTGACAGGCCTTCACACTGACTCCAGTGCCTGCATGGTGCTGCCCAACACAGGGAGCATCATTGGCTGCAGCACAAGGCTGTGGTACAGCACCCATCCTGCCTGCTCAGCAAGGGGTAACACCCCTGGCCTGCGCAGGGAGAACCTGGAGCCATCCCCCAGCACTCCTACCGGTTGTTGCCACAGAGGATGGGCTGCAGCCCCGCCCAGAGCTGCACGAATGCTGAGAACTGCCCCTGGGGGTTGTCGCTGCCAGAAGGACCCTCCCCAGCGCCCTCCTCCTCCTCTGCCGTGGCATTGCCGGCCGTGGCATTGGTGCCGGCCCAGCTGGTGCTGTTGGCAGTGGGCGGCGGGGCCTTGCTGGCACAGGCTCCCCTGGGCAGCAGCTTGGCCAGTGCCGAGAGGATGTCCACGTCCCGGAAAACCTTCTCCATCTCCACCAGGTCCTCGAGGAGGGCACGGAGCCGGTGCTGGGTGGCCGTGCTGTTCACCTCCTCCAGCTTCAGCTGTGAGGATGAGTGGACAAGGAGTTACTCATTGCTGGGACAACAGGGTTCTGCTTGCCATTAGGAAGGGACCAATGGGGACCCCAAGCAGTAGCAACTCCACTTTCTTGGTTAAAAGCTTGGAGCTGTGCCCAGGAAAGGCCCTGGACTCACTGCTGTGCACCTGCGGCTATGAGGGAGTGAGAATGGTGGCAAATGCTGGCAGGGACTTGTGTGAGGACACGAGATATCACTCAAGACAGGAAGGGTAGTCCTCTGTTTCTACAAAGGACACATCGAGCTTGGGTGGGACAAGGAGTGGGACCTCAGAGCCAGCCTTGAGCTGTGCCACCAAGGGCCTTGCCGGTCCTGGGGAGAGAAGCTGGCAGGGACACGTGGGAACATGTTGGGGACACTCAGTCCCATCCAACAGGCAGTGTCCAAGCAAGTGCTAGAGGGGAAATCACCTGGGATCTTACCATGGAGCTCGGTGGGGGATGCTCATGTCAGAGAAGGGGGTGACCAGGAGAAGCCAGGCCATATAACAGTTCCCCATCCCAACACAACGTTAGCTGAGTAGAAAACTCTGCCCAAGTCTCATTCCTGCCACCAGCCTGCCCCACCTGCTCAGCTCTCACCCTGCTGACAATCTTCGGGGTGTCCAGCTGCTCCTGGAGCTCGGTGGCCAGCTGGGCAAAGCGCTCCTGGCGGGTGGCTTGGCTGCCATTGCAGGCCAGCGCCCGGTATGCTGCCAGCAGTGGCTGCTGCCTGGGGGACACGCGCAGGAGGCGGCGCAGTCCCCCTGGGTTCTGCTCACATGTCAGCTGCTCCAGCACTGGCCCGGTGAAGAGGACGCTCTACAGGGCAGGAAGTTGTAGGGACAGTGCTGCAGTGCCCACTCTGGCAGAGCAGCCCAGGTTGCCCCACGAGGTGCTCACCTCCATCTCGGTGACAAAGGCCTGGGGGCTATCAGAGATGGCAGGTGCCACAGCAGTGCTGGTGAGGCCCAGAGCCTGGGAGAGAATGCGGAGCAGCGCCGGCCGGCGTGGGGCTGCCACTGGGTCCCGCAGCACCCTGTGAACCAGCCCTTCCTGCAGGCTCCTCCAGCCACTGGGGAGGCTCCTCTGCAAGACGAAGAATGGGGATGGCTGGTCGGATGGGGGCTCCCCCCAGACCCCTCTCCTTGTGTGTCCCCAGGCATACATGAACAGCCCCACAGCACCCATGGTCTCCACGGGGAGGGGAAGAAAAGGGATGTGCAGATGCAGGGGCCCCACACATGCCAGACACAAGGGGGGAACAATCTCCCCTGCTCCTTCTACAGCCACCACCTAGGCAGCGCCAACCCCCACTGCAATGGCAAACCCAGGCATAGGCACTGGTGTGTCTCATAACCCTGGGGGAACTGGTGGCAGCACCAGGATGGACACCAGCCATCCCTGCTGCTGCTCTGCCCCCTGACAGCCCCTCTATAGCCCTCACTGCCCTCTACTGCCCCAGACAGTCCCAGATCACCTGGGGTGGGATATCAAGGGGACAAGAGGATGGGCTCTACCCTACCATGCACCCTGCATGCAGCACTGTTCCTCACCTCCAGCTGTGTCATCTTCTTGCTGGGGCCAAACCCATCCCACAGGTCTCGCTCATGGGTCTCATCGGGTACCAAAGGAAAGGAATCAAAAAACTGGCGGTACACCTGCACCGAGAAGAGAGCAGGACTGCCAGGTGTGCCAAGTGGAGCAGGGTAGGATAAATCCCAGCTGGGTGCCATTCACGGGGCAGCACAGACCCCTGCAAAGCCCAGAGGTCACTCACCTCCCGCAAGTCAATGCTAGAGCCCAGGAGCAGCTCAGCTGTGCTGTTGGGGAGGGACAGGTTCTGCATCAGGAAGCGCCGCAGCTCGCCCTGGTCTTTGGCCGCCCATGCCAGTGTGAAGCCGGACCCTGCCAAGGAGCAAGGTGGGGTGTCAGAGCAGCCCACCATCATCAGGGACACGGCACAGCCCCAGAGCTGGCCTGATGCAGTGATGTGGGACAGTGGCAGGGCGCTGCCCCACACACCATCACTTTGCTGGGTGCCAGGCAAGTTGGCACACTCTGTCCCTGCCCACACAGGCAGCAGGGGCAGGCAGAGCACAACCCACCTGCTCGGCTGCTGAAGTGGGTCTCCATTGAGCTGGGCTCAGGGCTGCTGAGGGCCTCCAGGTGCCGGCGCAGCGACTCCAGCTCCTCCTCCAGTCCTGGGTGCTGTGGGTCGAAGAGGCTGCTTTGCTCTACTGCCTCGCTGAGGTGTTCCAGAATCTGTGTCACCCTGTGAGAGTCCAGCACCACCCTGGCTTCAGGGACAGAGGGATGGGACACCTTCCCCAGAGCTCTGGGGGAAAGAGCCCTTCAGGTGTAGGGGACACCAGTCCTGTCTGAAACGGGGCACCACTGCCCTTGCCTGCACACTGAATCCAGTGTGCCAGGGTTCAGAGGAGAGCCCCAGCACCTCAAGGTGTCTCCAGGGGCCATCTCCATCCTTCTCCCAGCACCGAACACCTGGGAGCCCACAGCAGAACAGACTGAGGTGTCCCCTGCACCCTGAGGACACGGTCGTCTGCACCCAAGCACTTTGGGGGATGCCAGTTTCTGCCTCAGCCCAAGGGTGGCAGTGCCAGCATGGGAAGGGGCAGGCTCTGTGCAGGAGTGTGAGGGGTGGGAGAGGAAGTGCATGGTGAGGGCAGGACTCACGTGGAGTTGGAGTACTGCAGGAAGCCAAACTCATCACGCTGGCCATCGGGGCACAGGGACTGCATGACCGGCAGGATCCCAGCTGACGTGAGCGGGGCCGCCGTGTAGAAAGCTGGAGCCAGTAAGAGTGCAGAAGAGGCCAAGGAAAGCGCGGGCAGCGGGGAAGAGAGGCAAAGAGGGGGAAGGGAGCCACCAGAGAAACAGACACTCAGTTCAGAAAAGCACACGGTGGGGTCTGTGAGCCCATGGGAGGTTGGCGGCCATGGTCAGAAGTCTTTCCCACCAGGGCAGTCCTGGCTGGTGACTCTGTGGGGCTGCAGGCAGCTCCAGTACCCCTGGCTCCAGCCCTCTTGCCCCCACCCACTCTTCGCTGGGTGATGGGTCCCTTGAGTCCCATGATGATGCCAATTTCTGCCACTTGCCGCCCAGATGGCCACCAACCTCCTCCAGGCTCCCATCCCCTCCTGTTAGTAGCCTCAGAGGTAGTGGCAGATCTCCAGAGGAAAAGGAGGAAGAATACAACAGGGAAAGCAGAGTCGTCACCTGCAGCTCCCAGAGCCCCCAGCCTCCCCCCAACCCGGCTGCCCCGACGTGCGGCGGCTGGAGGTGGGTGGAAATGGAGACACGGAACGAGGACATGGAAGAACAAGAAGCAGCAAAGGGTTGGCAAACCTTCCCCCCTCCACTGACACTGAACCATCATCCCTGCTGGGACCCTCCCATGTCCTTCCCCCGGGCAGGGCAAGCCCAGAATGCCCCTGCCTGATGGGGACCACAGGTTGTCACCAGGCAGTGCCAGGCAGGGACCCTGCTCTCGCCACCCGTCCAATGACCCTGTGGTTAGAGATAGGTCAGTGCTGTTAGCATGGCCACATTCGGCGGGGACTGGTGAAGATGGGCTTCTGGCAGGAACAAGGGACAGGTGCAGCATGGGATGGGCCAGCAGCCTGCTGGGGTGGTGGGGCCTACACTGGTGGCCATGCCACGGTTTGGTGACAAAGTCAGTGCACGGCATCTTGCTGGCCTTGAGGCTCCTCTAGTGCCACATCCCAGCTTGTCCCAGCCATGAGAGGCCAAGACAGGGGCCTGGTGGCGGTGCCAGGGTGGGAGCCAGCCCCAACCCCTTGGTGATTGGACAAGACTGGGTGACCCAGGCCACCACATGGGTGACAGGAACCAGCAGACTTTGCCCTAGGAGGGAGGCAAGAAGAAGAGGTAAGACAAGCCTCCACCTGGCCTGGAGAGCCCTATGCAGCCCAGGAGGCTGGGGACATGGCCACCAGTGGCCCCAGCACTTGGGGAACCCAGCAGCATCAACCAAGGGGGTACACCACCATGGCTGTTCAGTCTCCAGGGAGGAGCAGGCAGGGGCCATACTGTGTTGCCCAAGCTCATCTTCACCAGCTGTGGAGGAAGGCAAGGGGGTTACAGAGGCATGGATTAGGCCAGAGTGAGTTGATCTAAACCAGGCTCTTCCTCCCCAGACTATGAGGCCTGCACTGGCAAGGGAATGGGGGGAGGCGCCCACCTGTCCCACCAACTTACAGACTGGCGCATGCAGTTGAGGCATGAAGGGCAGGCGGGCAGGGGAGATGGTGGGAAAGAAAAAGAAAACATGAGCAAAAAAGAACAAAAACCAAACCAAAAACCACACAACACGGAGTGCACGTCAGCGCCGGGGCAGGAACCCAGGCAGTGCCTGCCGCAGCCGGACCGCGCTGGCAGCTGGGCTCTCCCTCGCTGGCACACACTGAAACACAGGCTCAAACCATTGTTACCTGGGGTCACCACCAGTGCCCAGCATCTCCCCTGGCTCTGCTGTGCCACCTGTGCCAGGGCACCCATCAAGGTGGGCATCCACGGGCCCTTGCGAGCTGGCAGCTCCACTCCACTGCCTCCTCCCAGCAGCACAGCCCGCGGGCACCAGAGCCCAGGCCAAAGTTCCAGCTGGAATTCTCCCAGAGCCCTCAGCTCTGGTCCCATCAATTTATCATTCTGCCAGGCCTCTGAGCCCCCCAGGGCCAGGCACAGGGCTTCCTGTAAGTCACTTTCCCCCTCACTGGGGAGCCCTTCCCAGAGCCACTCCAACTGACCCTCGAGAACTCGGGGGGAACTGTGGCTGCTCCAGTACCATCCAGCTCACCCTTCCCCATGCAAAATGTCTGTGCTGATGACAGTCACGGGCTAGTTAGTGCTGCCACCCCCAGGGGAGCCTCCCCAGACTGGGACAGACTCTGCTACTTCCACCCACCATGTCTGCCCCACAGTCCTCGGCTGTAGCCCCTGCCCAGTGCAATGTCCCCCAGAAGGCCTCTCTAGGTCCCCCTTGCCCCCAGGCTGGAGCACCTCCCTAGAGCCTCAGGGTGCCCCCAAGTGTGGGAGCACCCCAAGCACCGCCCTGCTGCGACTCACCTTCCTTCACAGGGATGGTTGGCTTCTTCTGCCGCAGCCCCAGGAGGATGAAGAAGAGCACCAGGGGGATGAAGATCTCAAAGGCCAACACCCACTGGGGATGACACAGAGCAGAAGGAACACAATGCTTAGGGACAGAAGCCAGCCACTAGGGAGAAGCATGGGCAGTACAGGGGTCCCCAGGCACTGGTGCAGTGCAGCACTGTGTCCACACTCTGCAGATGGCTGGTGGCTCTGTCACAGCTCAGCCAGCGGCAAACGGGCTCCTGGGCATCCCACAACCTCCTGCCTGCACCGTGCCTGCTCCAGCCTGTCCAGAGCACTGCAGGACAGGGCAGGGTACACAGAAAGGATGGATCCCTCCTCCAGTAGTGCAAACAGGGTGCTGGGGATTGAGCCCAGCCGTGGTGGTCCACCACAGCTGGGCTTGCCCAGGGAGAAGACCTCAAGTCCTGAAGGCTAGTGCCCTCACAGCCTGGAGTGGCATGATGTTCCCTTGTCACCTGTGCCACTGTTGGATGTCACCAGGTCCAACAGCTGAGTCTAATAGCAGAGGGTAGACCTTCAGTTCAGCCAGCCCCTGGCACCAGCTCCAGGTGCAACTGTGCCTTCCTGGCATCCCTTCCGTGCCCTCCCAAAAGGCTCTGGTTGCAAAGTATTTCCACTGGCAGCATGTGGTAAATAACAGCAAATCCCCAGGAATTCCTGGCCACAGTGGCTCAGAATTCCAGGCTAGGCTCTGTGCCCAGAGGCCCTGGCGATAGGCATCAGCATCTCCAGCCATGGGCAGGAGCAAGCACTGGGCACACTGCCAGCACAGCTGCTGCCACTTTGCACCAGAGTGCCCGGACACATCACGGCCCCGCTGCCCAGCGGCAAAGAACCACTGCAGGTTCAGAAACTGAAGCACAGGGTGAGGTGAGCCAACTTCAGCTCACTCCAGGGCCAGATCAGACCCAAGGCAGCTGTTGAGACCCTGAAACCTGCTGCCACCATAGGCAGGGCAGGGCCCAGCTCCACTGCTGGGAAGATGCTTGCTACACCACCCACACCGGCCTCCCACCAGTGACCAGTGCCAATGGGCAAGCCCATGGGGTGGGAAGAATGGACTTTAACATGGCAAGACCTGCCTGAAAGAATGCAGCTGCCAACAGGTGACAGGGTCAGGCCCTCCTGTCTCCAACATCACCTCCATGCTGCCTCACTCAGGGGCTGCCAACACTTGGTCAAGAAAGTCAGAGCAGCCCCAAATGGCAGTGAGCAGTGGGACCCCTGCACCCAGGTCCCTGCCAGCAAATGGCCACAGTGCTACTGCTGTGGGATGAGCATGACTGCACCCATGATTGCTGCCCATGCTGCCCTCGCCACATCAGAGTTCCTGGTTTTGGAAGAGGCAGAGACCAGAGGAAGAAGGGCTGGAGGGGATGGAAAATGCTCAGGAGCAGTACCTGAGAATCCTCATCTTTCTGGTAACACCAGTCCCAGGGACAGTCCCTGGTGTCACTGTTCCTGCACAAGACAGGCTAGCAGGGGACACCCTGACACACACTGCTGTCCCGTGGCCCCTGCCCTGCCCCGCCCCCTGCCTGTTTACCAGGCACACAACGGGGCCTCTGTGACCGGGCACCGGGGGGACCATCCCCACACACCCACGCTGGGCTGTACCAGGCTCATGTGGGGACTGTCCTTGGTGGCAAGGAACCTGCTTGTTGTTATTTATTTTTTTGACAGGGGCCATTGACTTTTGTTCATTTCCATTCCCAGAGATGTCCCTTGTCCCCAGCCCCTTCTGCACTGCCACATACCCCAGTTGTCACAGCAGGCTGTCCCACACCTTTGGCACCCAGAGGGACATGGTGATGGGCAGACATAGTAGCAGATGGCTGTTTACCAGTCTGCACCTCTGGGACTGATCCTGCCCCCCTGGTCCCCACAGCTGCCCCCATGGGAACTTCCCGGAGGTGGGGAGGCCAGGGCTGCTCCACACCCACAGGGGGACACCGGCACGCGGTGGGGCCCAAGGGAGCCTCAGCCTTCCAGAGAGGCACCTGGCAAGGACACCAGCACAGGCTGGGGATGGTGGGGTCCCTGCCCACAGGTGCAAGACACTGGGGGACATTTTGGGATTGTGTGAGGAAGCTAGGAGGAACAGCCAGGATGCAAGCAGCTGAAAAGGAAATGCTCCCCAGAAGGTAGGAGAGGGCCAAGGAGAGGAGAAGAGAGGGGCCCGTCCCTGCCAGCAGCTGGCCATGATTGCACCAACTAGTCTGCCCTGTCCTCCCACCCATCCCCTGCCTCCCTCCTCTCTTGAGGAGGGCACAGGTCTTGACAGGGACACTGGTCCCAGGAGCCCTTGCACCAGGTGACAGTGGCTGTGGGGGACAGGAACAGCTCCTGGATGGTGGCATTCACTCCTTCTACACCCCCTGTCACATGCTCATTTCAGCCTGGTTGGATGTGAGCAGCCTGGGGTCCTGCCTTGGGGAGGCTGGAGGAGGAAGAAATCCCTTCTGGGGTTTGTCAACAACTCCTGAGCTGAGGACCCAGGAACATCCACCACGGTTCTCCCCATCCTTGCGGTGTCAGCCAGGCACCCATGTGCTGGGCTGAGGGGGCATGTCATCATCAGTGCCCTGTCCCAGAGCCACACAGCACTCGGACATGGCCACCCTCCCACTGGCACAAGATGCCTGACCCGAGCACAGGGTCATGCTACCAGCCAGTGGAGGAAGGTGCTCTGCAATAGGTGCCCCCCGGTTGCCCTGCCAACAGGGACTCACAGGGACACTGCTGTGTGCGGTGCCCTGCCTCCCGTACTTCCCCTCCCCACACCTGCTGCAAACAACGAGGGAGCAAAGAGCACCCAGAGCCAGCACCCAGCATCCAACTGATTCCTGCTGCAGGATCCGGTACCAGCATCCTCCCAGCCCTGGCAGCAGGAGCTGGCAGCGCCACAGGCACAGGTTTCTAGGGACACTGCACCCCAGCAGAGGCACTGTTACAGCCCCCCAGTACCCCAAATGTCAGCCTTTCTTCTTCTGGCAGCATCAGTTTCCCCCCAGCTCTGTTGCCACCAGCCAAGGGGAAGGGACAGATCTGCCAGCTCCTGTGTGGAGAGAGTTTTCCGTCTTCAGGACAAAGAGCAAAAGGCACAGATCCTGCACAGGGCAGAAGAGCTATGCTGCTGTCAGCTCTCCCTATTCCCCTTCCCTCATCCCAGGGCCCATGCTACAGGGAGCCCCACCAATGTGCTGCAGCACCAAAACAGCACGGAACTGCTCACACCATTCCCCCAAAAGAGCCTTGACCTGCCCACCAACCCTTCCCCATGATCAAGAAAACTGGCAGCACACTTCCATCACAGGGAGCTCCAGCTGTGGCTGCCTGCCCATCCCAAATGAATGGGCACAAAGAGCCCCAGGGCAGGTGGGTGAACACCCTGAACTGTGCCTGTGGTGACTTTTGAGAGAGCACCTGCTAAGCTTACATCCAACACAGGTTTAAACCAGATACCAAAGTCATGGGAGAGTTCATCCTTTAATAATTCTTGTCCCAGCAGATTCAAGGCACAGCCAGCAATCCCCAGGGCTGCCATGGGCACCCCAGGGGACCCCACAGCCCGGGCTTCCCTCCATCAAGAGCCACTGATGCTGTTCTGCTCAGGCCTCCATCATCCCAGGGTTCCTGCCTGAATTTCTGCTCTGGGAAGAAGAAAATTTGGGCCAAACCCCAGAGCAGCCCCTGGAACAGCTCAGCCACACTAGACAAGGTCCAAAGCCCCCATAGGCTGGGCATGAAGCCTTACAGAGGTGCCACAGGGCAGTGCCTGGCCATCTCCCTGGCCATGCTGCATGTCTCCCTGCACCCACCACCCACCCATAAGTGGCCTGGCCAAGCCCTCACCAAGTGCCTATGAACAAAGTCCATCCCAAAGCCACGGCTGTACCCTACTGCAAACCTGCTCCTGAACAGCCCCTGCTGCCAGGGACAATGGGGACTCCCCCAGGCCATCAGCATTCAGGGGCAGAACACAGAACTGCTCCAGCTCTCAAGTCCCAGCCCAGAGCCCTCAGTCAAACCTGGGGTCTCTGCTTCCCATCCCATCTTGCAGCACTGGTTTTGCTGCTCCACCTATTGCCAGGAGGGGAGCACATGGTGGCAAGGACTGACCCCAGGGGAGCAAAAGGCAGCTGCTGGTGCTCACACTCCCTCTTTGAGGCTGGGAGAAGCCCAGAAACCCCCAACTCTGTCTGCCCTTGGGTGAACTGAAGGTCTACCCAGCAGGAGAATGGGCTAGTGCATCCCCCCTTCCCTGCTCCAATCCCCCAGCCTCTGGCTGCTGCAGTAAGATCACCCCAGAGAGAGCTGGTTTCTCTCAGTGAAACATCCATCTGTGGCCACTGCCAGGGCAGACCTGCACTGGGGAACCCACTGCTGGATGCCAGGCACAGCCACCACACAGGGCCTGGCTATGCCCTGGCCAGCCAGCACTGGCAGCTCAGCCCAGCACTGCTAAGAGAGGGCAGAGCTCCCCCGGGAGTGGGCAGGATGATGGCCCCTGCGCAGACCAGGGACACCAAGTGACTCTGTGATTCACACACAGCAGCAGCACAAGGAAGGAGGTGACATACACAGGGCACGCACATCCTCAGGGCACAGCTGTCCCAGGGACTGCATCAAATCCATCCATGAGCAGCGGCACTGAGACCAGCTCTCGTCCTGGCACATGGCTGGTCCCCTGCACACCCCATGCACACACGGCATCGCTGGGTGGGTGAGGAGGGGCTGCTCCATAGTCTGCCACCCTGACTGCAGCAGTGGCACTCCAGCAACAGTCCATACACATGGAGGTGATGGAGCCTGGGCTCCTCATCCTCCTCCTCCGGCACAGCTTCCCACGCTGCACCCCTACACTGCCCAGAAATGAGTCCCCAAAAGCTGTGTGCACCCCCACTCTGTAACCCAATGGCCATGGCAGCCAGGGCTGGGTCAGCTGGTGTGTGCCAGGGCCCCGCTGTGCCAGGCCGCTCATCCTTGTGGGCAGGGGTCCGGGGCAGCCCCTGCCGTGGCCACGCAGCTCTCTGCTCAGGGTAAAGAGCGGAGATGACTCAGCCAAAGAGCATCATCCCCCTCATCCATTTTGGGGGCACCGGGGCTGCCCGTGCAGGGAAACCTGCCTGCAGCACCAGGCTCGGCCCTGCTCCTGTCACAGGGGCCTCTGCTGCTCCGGCCACCGGGACACGGGGTTTGGTGCTGGCGGCTGCCGGCAAGGAACAGCAGGATCGGGCCTGCGGGATATTTGGGAGGGGAAGAGAAAAGCGATGCCAGCTTGCGAGCAGCAGCTCGCTCCCCTCCCCCACTCGCTAAAAATAACCGGCTCCCTCGGGCCGCGCACCCACCCCCTGCCCACGGCCGCGGGGTCCCTCGGCCCGCGGCTCCCTCGGAGGACTGGTGGGTGACCCCACACAGGGAGCCTCGACAAGGTGACACCGGCCCCAAGGCCATAGCACGGTCGATGCCATCTTGCCCCTACTGCCAGCCCGGGAGGGACACACACCAGCCCCCCGGCCCCCAACCCCACGAAGCGCAGTTCTTCTCCAGCCCACGGAGAACAGTCGGCTCCGACCCACATACGGGCTGAAAACCTATTTATACCCGGCGGGTACCGAGACTCGGGGAGCGATCCCACCCGGGGGGGCGACATCCAGCCCCGGTCCCGGGCTCCTCCTGCGGCCCCCGGGCCCGGGCGACCCCACGGACACGACAGCGAAGCGGGAGAGCCCCAACTGTTGCTGCCGCACGGGGGGCGCGCCGGGCCGGAGGAGTCGTGCACGGGCGGACCGCCGGGCCAAGGGACTGGGGGGACCCCTCGGCACCACTTCCACGCGGGGCCCGGCCTCGCCCCTCGGGGCTGCAGGGCCCCTCCGCCCCCGCTCACCGGGCTGCGCCGCTTCAGTGTCACGTTCTTCCAGAGCAGAAGATGGAGCTGATGCAGGAACCCCATGGTCGGGTCGGGCCGGCCCCGCCGAAGGGCCGCGCCGCGCTCAGCTCCGCGGTCACCCGCCGCCCACCGCCATCCCCTCCCAACCGCCGACTACTGCTTGCCGTGGGTTGCGAGGAAGCGGAGCGGCCTCGGCCCGGGCCTGGCTCCGCCGCACCCGCCCCGACCCTGCGCAGCACCAGCACCGCCCCCGGCCCGCGGCGGCCGCCCCTTAAAGGCACCGGCGGACCCGCCCGCTCCGCCCGCATGGTGGCCCTGGCACAGCGCGGCCCGCACCTGATTCATCCCGGCAACAGAGGCCCCGGTGCGGCCTGTCCGGAGCAGGCCTGCTGCCCCAGGGACCGGGGAACCCTCGCTCCTCTCGAGCTGCCCCCCTAGCCGCCCTCCCGCCCCGCAGCCATACACGGGTCACCTGCGTGCTTCTGCCCCTCGTACCCCCGCAGGACAGGACGGACTAGCCCGTGGCTGCGGGGTCTATGTGCCAGGGTGCCACGGCTGTCCCTGCTCTTGGATGCTGCCCACCCTGCTCCTGCCTAACCTCTCCCACGGGCATGTGCTGAGGCGTCCACGGGTGTTTTTGGAGGGACCAACCTGCTGCCACATCTATCCTCTGTCAGCTCAAAACCCAGGGCTGGGAAGGATGCCCTCAGCAGCAGTAAGGACTGAACCAGGCCAGCTCTCCTCCTTCATCCCATCCACCCTTCCTTCTATCCATCCTTTTCCTGTCCTTCTGCTTCTCTCCATTTCCCACCTGTCCCTCTCTCTTCCTGCTCTCTGCANACGTGTGGGGCGATGGGCTCTGCTTCCCACATCTTCCCTTTCCCTTCCCTTTCCCTTCCCTTTCCCTTTCCTTCTCTGTAACCATCTTGTGCTCCATGCTGCTTCCTGGGCCAAGTGTAGCCAGGAGCGGTGAATCCCTCTCTGGCTGCCCCAGTGGTGCTGCCAAGGGTGCTTGTGCTCAGGGCAGGCCCTTTGGCAGCTGCCTGGGGCTAACAAAAGCTCCCTTTGTCCAACACAAAGCAGCATTATTCCCCAAACTTCTGGGCAAAACACTGTGCTGAGGTCCAGGAGGACAAAGGATGCCTGGTGATGTGGTGGTGGAGAGGCACTGCGTGTCCAGCTCCGTGCTCTGGGGAGGGTGACTGGTTTGGGAGGGTTGCCGGGTGCGCAGGCAGGGCTATGGGCAGCAGAGCTGCTCAGAACTGGGGCTTTTACTAGGTCCCTGGGGAAGGAGGGATGCAGTCACCCTTGGCTCCTCATAAAGAATTGTGCATGGTTTGCCCCCAGCCCACACAAGGAGCACCTCAAAACCCCTGTCCTGCAGCAGAGTGTGTCCCCAGCTTGGAGGTGCACAGTGGGGGAACCCGTGGGTGGGTCAAAGCCCTGACCTGAGTCTCCGGCTCCTTCCCTCCTCCTGCCCCTGAGTGGGTCCTGGAGAGCTTCACAGCTGCTCTTCTGTTTGGCATGGCCATAGAAACCCCAAGAAGCCAGCAAGAGACAGACCTAGCAGTGTACCACAGG
Organism: Dicrurus megarhynchus; assembly: GCA_013399195.1. Classification (NCBI taxonomy): domain Eukaryota; kingdom Metazoa; phylum Chordata; class Aves; order Passeriformes; family Dicruridae; genus Dicrurus; species Dicrurus megarhynchus. The sequence goes on along the minus strand of VXAD01004647.1, from coordinate 425,367 downwards.
GCAGCACAGCCCCGGGGACATGGTGACACATCTCCTCCAAGGACCCAGGGCCTGAAGCCCAAGGACTCAGTGGCCCATCCCCTCCACAGGCTAGAAGCTCCCAAGACCCTGTGGCCCATCTCCTTCATGGACCAGGGGTCCTGAAGACTTGGGGACATGGAGCCCTGAGCAAGTCTCAGGGGACTTCCTTGTGAGATGGCCAAGCTCCTCTCTCTGTGTGAAGTCATCTGCAGATGGCAGTACCCACACACATCTCCCCGCTCTGTGCTGGTGCTGTCCAGCATTCCTGATGGTCCCATGGCCTGGCCCCTGGCCTTGATCTCTGCCCAGCCCACAAAGGCAGCACTGGCCCTGGCTCCCTGCCTGGCTCAGAGCTACGTCCCTTGGGCCACAGGGTCAGGGTGCTTGGATCTACTGGCTGCAAGTCCTCCCAGGGCATTGTCCCTGCACCCAGGGTGTCCTGGGGCAGCACCTGCACATGACAGCTATTAAGTGCCAGGGAAAAGCTCCCTGCTGCTCTACCAGCCATCCGGAATACCCTATGGAAATGCTGTCCCCAGTGCTGTCCTCCATGGGGGGGAGTGGCCCCAGCCCTTGTGGCCCTGGGCCCTCAAGCTATGGGACAGCAGCAGGATGATAGTGAATGCTCCAGCCAGGCAGGGACTACTGCCCCCAACCAGCAGGGCTAGGGCAGGCAAGGCTGGGAATGGTGCCCATGGACTGTGGTATATGGGCTCTCAGTCATGCAGGGGAAGAAATGCAGAAAAGGAGTGAGAAAAGACGACAGGAAATGGACATGGCTGCGGAAGAAGGAACACCCTCCCTTGGGGCTGCAGTTGGCCTCTGAGGGCTCCTGGGGTGTCACTGAAACCGCAGAGCACGCAGTGCTACACCCTGGCACGGTGTCATGGCATTGTGCCCAACAGGGATCTCAAGAGGCTTGCAGCCAGCAGGAATGAGGGTGCAGATCCCAGGGGCACTGGAGCAGCCTGAGAACCCTCAGGGAGCAGTCTGGAGCCCTATTCCCAGCTCTGTGTGTGCCAAGGCATAGGGCATACCCTTGCCAGCTTCAGGGACAGTGCTGCACACCTCAGTGCTCCTCTCCTTGCCTCTGCCTCAGTTTACCCATCTCATTTTGCCTGCCAGGGCTTTCATGGAGACTTGGGTCCTGAACAGCAATGCCAGCAAAAAACACAACTGAGCCAGACTGGGAGCAGGGCAGAAGTGGGGCAGGGGCAGAGGAGGCAGCTCTCCGTGCACACACTGCTGAGGCTCACATGTGCCCACTTCCCCTTTTGGCAGGAAACATCCTGGACAGGACAGTGCCCAGGGCTCTGTGGCACCTCAGGGCTGTTAGTTGATGGTTTCAGGATGAGTCAGTGGGAGTTGGTATCCTGTTTGCAACCAAGCTGCGGGTGGCAGATGGGTGGCACCTTGTCAAGGCTGAGGGCACCTACCCAGCCATGGGGCACCCACCTTATTCTGGGCCATGTACCCACCATGGGGTGCCCATTTGGCCAGAGGGTATCCACCCAACTGTGGGGCACCCACCCAGGCATACATTAGTCACCCAACCACGGGGCATCCACCCAGTCACAGGGTACCCACCCCCCAGTGCACTGCAGGGGAAGTGCTGGGAGTGGGGTGTGCCAGCTGCCACGTGGGGCAGGAAGGATCTGCTGTGGGGCTGGGACACGGCAAAAAAGAGGAAGCCCTCGAGTGCCCCAGCCCAGCACGGCAGCACCCGGGCAGACGCACCTGGCACCTCGCACACCTCCATCACAGTAAGTCTGAGTTCAACATTACTGAATGCTGAGGGGAGAGGGGCTGAGAAATGGGGTGGCCCCTACCACTGATAGACCAGGGGTTTCCCTTTCAGAGCATCCCCAAAATGGGGGCAACATCCCCAAAACAGGAGCAACATTCCCGCTGCTGGGGACCAGGACCTGCAGCACTGATGTGCAGTGCAGGGAACCAGCAAAGCTTTCCCAGCCCTTTCTGCTTCCCATGCTAGATTTGTCTGGAGCCTAAACTTAGCTCATACATTTTAGCAGGACAGACGGAGTGGGCCAAGGTGGGGAAGGGACTTTTTGCAGCCAAGCTGCAGTGCTGGGGTGGGTGGGAAAGTAGGGCACTGCTTTCCAGGAGGCTCTGATCCTGGAGGCAGGGGCTCAGCCCCAGCTGGAAGCAGGGCTCAGGCAGCCCACATTTCCAGAGATTTCCACAAAAGGGGAAACCACCTTTGGTGCTGAATGCTCTGAGCCCTGCAGAGGGACCGGCACTCCAGAGGGGGCTTAAGCTGGTGGCTGGTCCTCAGTGCAGCCAACCATCCCCCTTGCCACCTCTGCCACTGCTCTGCTCCCAGCAGTGCTGCTGGTTAAACCACAGCACTGCTGACAGAGGCCTGAGGCAGGCAGATGGGCACCCTGGTAGGGTGAGCATCCCACAGCTGGGGGGCCCATGTGCCTGCAAGCTGAGCCCCACGAGTGGCAGCCCCAAGTGCTGCACTGCCCTCCCTGCTCTCCCTGTCCTCCCTGCCCTCTGTGCCCACACAGTGGGGCACTGGCCATCTCTGATATTCTGAATATAAAATGTGAATGTTTGGGGCACTGAGGCTATGAGCTCCCAGCCTGCTGGGGCTCCTGATGCCCTTAGGGGCTGGGGAGGGCACCCTGACCTGGGGAGGGCACCTCGAGCCTGGAAATTGCCTTGCCATTGTCACAGGAGACTACCAGGCCGAGGGAGCACTTCTTGGGCAGGACACTCCCAAACTCAGCCCTCGTCAGAATTTCGGACTTCCGAGTCACCCCATTTTGCAGCTAAGGCCTCACCATGGGGCTATTCAGGTGGGACTGGGATGTTCCCTCTTGTCCTTTGGTGCACAGCAGTGGCAAAGCTGGCTGCATATCAGATTTGACCTATTCTGGGCAAAGCAAGAAGTGAAGACTGAGACTGTGGCTGCGTGTCAAGTGGGGAAACTGAGGCACAGAACAAGCAAAGACTGCCTGTAGTGGGGCCAGCCAGGTGGGGCAGAAGGGCGCAGGGAATATTTCCTATCAGCTCTGCACCTCCCAGCAGCATCTCTGCTCCCCCTAAAGTCACCAGGGACTGCAGGAGCATGAACAAAGGTCACCCTGGGGTGACACCGGGTGCATGGGGAATTCTGTGGCACAGGGAAGCAGAGGGTCCTGGGGTGATGCTGAGACCAAGGTTTCATGGAAAACCCCTTTGTCTGGCCCCTCTGGCCCCAGTGCCTCCCTACTCCCCCTCGCCCTTGGCAAGCTGAACTGATGGCCCTCGGTGGCTTCTCCTCTCTCACAGGTGTCAGCTCTGTCACCCGATGAGGTGACAGCCAACCCACCACCATGGTGACCTGGGCATTGCCGCTGCGATGGGCACCATGGGGCCGGCCTGGTGTGAAGGCCTTGGTCACTGCTGGACTGTTTGTAACTACCCTCTGGAACCTGAGGTTCTTACTCAACCCCTCCAAGGGGTCTGGAGAAGACTCTAAACACAGGGAGCCACTGGTGATCCTGGTGTGGGAATGGCCCTCAAAGGAGGTCCCCAATGTCAGCAGGGACGTGTGCCGTGAGCTGTATGGCATCACAGGCTGCCAGCTCACCACAGAGCGGCAGCTCCTGCACCAGGCTGATGTGGTGGTGTTCCTCCACTCCAGGCTCCAGCCTGGCCGGGACAGACTGCCCAAGGAGAGGCTGCCGGGGCAGAACTGGGTGTGGGTCTCCCTGGAGTCTCCTTCCAATACTAGAGCTCTAGCAGAATGGAACCAGACCTTCAACTGGGTGATGACCTACAGACAGGATTCAGACATATTCATCCCCTATGGCAAGCTTGTGCCCAACCGGTCAGCCACCGTGAACATCCCTGCAAAGACCAACTTGGTGTCCTGGGTTATCAGCAACTACCACAGGACTCAGAAAAGAGCTGAAGTCTACAAAAACCTCTCCAAGTACCTCCATGTGAATATATATGGGAAAGCAAACAACAAGCCCCTCTGCAAGGACTGCCTCTTGCCAACAATATCCAAGTCCAAGTTCTACCTGGCCTTTGAGAATTCCATCCACCGGGACTACATCACAGAGAAACTCTGGAGGAACTCACTGCTGGCCGGCACCGTGCCTGTGGTGCTGGGGCCACCCAGGGCCAACTATGAGCAGTTTGTTCCTGCAGACTCCTTCATCCATGTCAATGACTTTGGTTCCCTGGAGGAGCTGGCCACCTTCCTGAAGACCATGAATTCCAGCCGCTACCAGCAGTTCTTTGCCTGGCAGAGGAGGTTCAGCGTGAAGCTCTACACTGACTGGAGGGAGCGGATCTGCACCATCTGCACGGCCTACCCCCACCTGCCCCATGGCCACCTCTATCCTGACCTGCAGAGCTGGTTCAACTCCTAGTGCGTGCCAGGACCCTTGGGATGAATCCAGGCAGGGGTGGGAAGTGTGTGCAGCACCCACCTGCACACAGGACATGGAGCAAGGAGGACAGGAGCCCCCACTGTCTTCCCAACCCAGCTGTTGCCACACTGGGACTTTGAGCAACTCCCAATGACTTCCTTACTTGTGAAACAGGACTTATCACCCCAACCCAACACTGAACACCTTGCCAGGGTGCTGGCAGGACCAGAGGGTGCTTTGGAAATAAGCAGCACAGTGCTGCTGAGACTGTGCATGTGGTGTGGGCAGGGCAGGGGGGTGGTGGGTGGCCTCAGGGCTCCCCAACCTTCCCCTGTGATCTTCAATGTCCCCCCAGCACCTTCTGCTGAGTGCCGAAGTCCTGCCACCAGTGGTAACATTTGTGGCTGGGCTGGAGGAGCAGTGGTCAGCCTGGGGCGGGGGCCCATTACCCCATGGCCAGGGAGGAAGGACAGCATCTGCTCCCCCTCTTCCCAGCAGCACCCATTTCCTGCCCCCCCTGCCCCGAGCCGCGGGCGTCACTGTGCCAGTGAGGAGCCACAGGACAGCGGATGCTCTCAGAGCAATCTCAGTGCCGCCAGGCAGGCAGAGGGACACTGTGGTTTGTCACTCCCTCCCTGCTGTGACAGGAAGCCAGTGAGCTGGCAGCCGCTGGAGGCTTACACAAGCCTGAAGCAAAGCCAGTCCCGTGGGCAACTTGCACATGCACACACTGCACTGTGGAAACCCTGCACCATGGGCACCCTGCACATTGCACACCCTGCACAGAGGCCGCCCTGCACCACAGGCGTCCCAAGAGGAAGCACCCATGTGGAATCAGTGGTGATATAGGGGTTAAGTGACAGGACATGTCACAGGACATGGAGTCAAGACATGACTGCTCCATCTGTGCCTTGCTCTTTGCCCCTCTACTCGGTGCCATCGACTCCCTTGATATAAACAACTCTTTTTGTCACAGGTTTCCTTTCCAGTTTTCTTCCCTTAAGTCACCAAACCCCACCTCTGCCACCCTGTGAGCTGCCGGGTGCCCAGCAGGACAGAGTTGGCAGAGGGGACATCCTTCCCCCAGCCCAGCCCTGGTGAGATGGCAGCTGGATGGGCACACTGTGCTCTCCTGAGTTCCGTGGCTTCTGATTTCTGCTTTGTTGTTTTCTGGGTCAACCAGAAGTGGAACAGGAGGGGCTGCAGCTGCCCACAGACAGATGCTGCGTACGCATGGGTAGGGGGTGCCAGGGTAGCGGGATGTGGGGGTCCTATGGTGGACTGCAGCTCTTGCGTGGCTGCAAGCAGGAAACCAGATAGTGGAAATGTGGAGAGAAGCAAACCTTCGGGAGATGGCATCTGTCCCAGATTTCTGCTCCTGACCCTGCCACCCTCCCGCACCCCTAAAGTGCCAGGCAGCACTGGGCAGCAGCAACAGGGAGCAGTTTCTGGTGGATGCCATCCATGGCTGTGCCGCTACCCTGTGGGCAGGTAGGCACGGGGCTCGGGGAAGTAAGCAGGGATGCAGAGCTACCCAAGGGGGCCCCGCCCCACAGGGCTGGCATCTAGCCCAGCCCAGCCCTTTGCAGGGTCCTGAGGTGCCCTGTGAGCAGCTACCTGCAGTGCCCCTATTCCAGGCAGAGCTAGAGGGCAAAGCCCCTGCTACCAGCAATCAAGCTGAAAACAGGGCTTTCCAGAAGTTTCCCAACAGGCTTGGCTGGGGATTTCATTTTGCTCAGGGGAAGGGCCCTTGAGAGAATGGACTGGGGCCAAACCAACTGAGAGGCTGTGGTGGGGAAAAGTGAAGGGTCATCCCCTAGACATCCCTGACCCCACCAGCTCAGCTCCCAGTGCCCAATGGACCTGCATGACTGGGTTGTTATCACCCCACCAGAGACTCCCTTATCTGGACCACACATATGGGAACATACATCCCTCCCCTGTCAACATCATACTAGAGTGAGGACAGCCCCAGCTTTCCAGACCTCTTCACTGCCCACCCTGCTACATCCTCCTTAGTCCTTCTCTGTGCCTGGCAGCTGCAGGAGCAGCCTACAAGTAAGCTCACACTGCTTCCAACCTTCCCAGAGGCAGCTACAGCAAACCAGCAGCTCAAACTGGGTGGAAGATGACCCCCTCCCTTCACTTTTGACCCACTTTTGATTTGGGGGGCAACAGCCCTGAAAAGTTGGTACCACTCCAGGGCCAAGATGTCACCAGTCATGGAGGGAGGCCAAGCTGCAGGCAGCCAAGAGCTGGGTGCTGCTGGCATGATGGGGACATGTCCACCTTCTTAGGGTGCCTTGTTCCAGCCCTGCTGTGCCCCTGCATGCAGCCAAACCTCAACTGCTGGGCTGCAGGAGCAGGGATGCAAGGGAGGCAAGGAAAGGGTTAACTCATTCTTGCCTCTAAGAACTTTGAGATTTATTTCACTGCCAGAGGGAACGTGATTAAGAACAAAAAATTAAAAAATCATCATTAACTACAGCAGGCTGGAAGGCATGGGGTGCTAGCAGCATGGACAGGGTGGTGTAGGCCCCCTGAGCTGGGCCCTCCAGGGAAAGGTCTCTGGACAGCTGGGCTGGGGTAGGGGGACAGCGGCTGGAGAGCAGGGAGGGCCTGGGGGACTGGGGGTGATGCTGAGCACAAAGCACTGGGGAGGAACCCCCCAACCCAAACAAGCCTCATCAGGTGAAGCCCTCTTGTGCCAAGGGGTGAGGGGTGGTGGGGGGCTCACCTTCTCCCCTGCCCCAGCCCTTGGCTCACCCTGGCTACCCAGGAGGGTGGGCAGAGCCACCAGGGCCATTGGCCCTGGGCATGGCACCCCAGCTCCGCTCTACATGACAGGGTGGAAGGAGACACCTGGGAAACTAGATCACTACAAACATTTTTGCTTTTTAAAAACTACAACCAGAAACCTTAAACAAAAAAAAAAACAAACCCCCCCCCTCCCCAAAATCTAAAAAATGCTTTTTCTGGGTCTTGCAGGAGAGCAGCTGGGCTGGGGCCAGGCACAGGCTCAAGAGCCCTGGGCACATGTGGCTTCAGAGGGTGCAGTGGGGCAGGAGCTGCCCCCAGGAGAGGTCAGAGGGGAACCAGCACTGCGGGGACCAGTAAGCTCACATAACCAGGAAGGGCTGGGAGCATCTGCAGAGAGCAGGCACCATCCCTGCACCAGGCTCTCAACCCCTCGCACCCCAAAAGCCCCACACATCAGCCCAGCAAGCAGAAGCAGGGCTGTGCCTGTGTCAGCCCAGGGCAAGGGGGGCTTCCCCAGAGCACCAGCCCACCTGCAGTGACCCCACAGCCCCTGGTTCAGTGGCCGCTGTTACTCATGGAGAGCCCAGGCTGCAGCGCTTGTGGGAACATCTCGGCTTTGTGGAAGGTCGGCATGTAGACAGGAGGGGAGGGTGCCAGGCTGTAGCCCTGGGACGTCACTGGGATGGGCAGGGCAGAGGGCACCAGGGGCTGGTTCATGTCATACATCATCCCCTCTGCCTCGTTGCCGTAGGGAAGCAGCAGCCGTTTGCCTTTCTGACGCCGGTTGCAGAACCAGACCCGGACCACCTGGGGGAAGGGAGACAGAGAAGGGTGAGGGCATGACCCAGGCACACCATTTGGGTGACAAGGAGACCCTTCTGCTGGTGCCATCTCCACAGCACCCCAACCTGCCAGTCCAGCCCCCTCCCTGCCACAACTCCTTGCTAGGCTGAGCTCCAACAAACTTTAGCCATGACCACTTTCCCACTGCTTCCAGAGTTAAGAGATGACAGAAATGGCAAATGTTAAATAGGAAAGAAGATAACAAATCAAAAGAAAGGTTCCTCTCCAAAGGCTGGCACCATAGCCAGATGAAGGTAATACGCAAACTTGTGTATTGTTAGTAGGTTGTGTTTTGTGTCTCTTCTGGTGCATTTCCACTTCAGAAGAAAAACATTGTAACTTTTCTATGTGGGTTCTTGGGGGCAAAAATAAGTTTCTTCAGGGATGAATTAGTATCAGAGGATTACTTTTTTAGGATTACTTTTATATATTTATGTGCATATACACAAACACAGATGCCTGTTTGTTGGGTCTGGGAATTACTTTTTCTCTCTTCAATTTAAATATTTAATCTGTGAACAAAAGTCTTCTCTGAAACCAAGTGGGTATTTCTTTTTCATATTGATGAGCCATATATATCCTACCTGTCTGGCAGAGCTAAAGGGTAGTTATTTACATCTTTCTGTGTATTTCATTTTTGCTCTGAGCCAAAGTATGAAATTGGCAGGGGCTCAGGAGCTGGTACCATTTGGGCAGCCATCCTCCTCCCCCTGCAACCTACATCTTTATCCAGGTTGAGGTCCTCGGCAATCTGGGAGATCTCCTGGGGACTGGGCTTCACACACTTGCGGAAGAAGCTCTCCAGCGTCCCTTTCACGTTGGTCTCGATGCTGGTCCTGCGTTTTCTCTTCCGGGCTTGGGCCAGTACTTGCTCTGCATTGCACATCTGGGAATGAGAGAGGGAATATGTTGGGTTACCAGGTGGAAGAGTCTTTACCAGGCTTGGGACACACATGTCACTGGCTGCAGAGCTCAGGGGACAGACTGTGTCCCTGTGACTCTCCAGTGAGCATCATTCCACTGTGACTGGGGCCATTCCCAGTGCCCCAGCACTGCCAGCAGTGAGGCTGGACACATCTTTCTGCATTCCCCTCCCCTCCCTGCCCCGATTCCCCAGGGAACAGCAAGCTGCACATTCAGTCTATATGAGATTCCAGCAGGACCTGACTGCTCCAAAACAGGAACTGCCACAATGACAAGGTGTCTGCAAGGGGATTGGGCTCCCTCCCCCAGCCTGGCAGAAGGTGATACCCAGTGGTTTGCCCTCAAGCCAGACTCAAGCCGTGCAGCGAGATGCTGCTGTGGCACAAGATGCCTTCTGTTCCCCTCTTCTCTCCCTGAAAGCACGTGGGAAAGAGAGGAGAATCTGCAGCTTGAGGGCTTGCAGGTACCCCAGCTCCCAGCCCCCTCAGCCTTGCACCTCTTGCATGTTGTCCGTGTTCTCTGCCTCGTTGAGCCAGCGCTGCAGCAGCGGTTTGAGCTTGCACATGTTCTTGAAGCTGAGCTGGAGCGCTTCGAAGCGGCAGATGGTAGTCTGGCTGAACATCTTCCCTGCGCAGGCAAGGTGAGCAGGGCATTACACACCGCGCAGCTTCCCTTGCCAGCAGCTCCCCAGGATCGGCCACCCTCAAGCTTTCCCTGTTCCTGGGAGACCAGGAAAGGGATTCTCCCCATTCCTTCAGCAGGGATTTAAAGCCCTGAAACTCGTCTCAATAAGCAACCGTAGCTTTTTTAAACCAGTTCCCCGTGAGCTCGAACCTTCGAGCACCCCTCCAGGAGCCCCGGGGCTGGTGCTTGATGGCTCCTTTGCGGATCGTTAAGGAGCAGAAATCGTTAGCGCAGGTGATTCCAAACCCCTCCCGGGCCTCTCCCTTCCCACCAGCTGTGGGGTAACGCAAGGACCCTCCCCCGACCCCTCACCGTAGAGGGTGCCCAGCGCCAGCCCCACGTCAGCCTGGGTGAAGCCCAGCATGATGCGCTTGTGCTTGAGGTCCTTGGCGAACTGCTCCAGCTCTCCCGAGGTTGGCGCATCCTGGCAGGGGCAGAAAGACACTGAGAGGGGACAACTCGCGCCCAAGGTCCAGGGTCTATCGGGGTCCCCGAAGGACAGAGGCAGAAGAGGGCTCGGCTGAGCCCTTGGCAGCACTGACACCGACCAGGCTCACACAGCACCCCCGCGACCACGCACACCGCTCAGCTCAACCCAATCCGACGCGGCGGCGTCCAAGGGTAGCACAAGGGCCCCAAGAGCTCCTGCTCTGCCTCAACACGCCCTGGAAATGTTCCCTTTGTCCCCTGGCTCGCACCCTCCTGGCCTGGCCAGAGGCAGCACCGATGATGACATTGGCTGAGCCCCAGGTTCGCCCCATTCTCACTCATCCCATGACACGTCCGCACGGGGACGGTTCAGTTCTCCCACGGCGAGGGCCACTTCCCCATAGCTCTCGGGCTGAGGCAGCCCCTCACCAACCGCTCTCCCGCCTGCATTCGGAGCAGGGACAATGCTCCCGTAAAGAGAGGGACAAAAGTGCCCGTGAGCTGCGTGGGGTTTAAGCACCTCTTTGCCACCAGCAAGCTCTTCCCTTCTGGCAAGCGGCTACCGAGGCACTTCCCACCTTCCTGCCGCGCAGCCTTCAGCCTCTGCGGGGGCATTTTGAAGCCTTTTACCCAATTTCCACGTTTTCAGCGGAGTTTCGGGTTTTCCAGGCGTTCTGTCACCGAGCCACGGCTTTTAATTCCTGGCGTAAATCGGCACCGGTAAACTCGGAGCATCCCTCCCACTGGGGTGGGATGTAGTCTCACGTCGCCGCCCTGCATCACCGTCCCGCAGCTGGGAAACGCCATTCGTTACCACGCCCCACCCAGCGCGGCCGGTTGCGGCCCGAGGACCCACACGCACCCAACCTCAGGGACCTCCCGCAGCTCCGACCCGGTGGCGGCAGCACAAATCCTCCCAACCCCTTCAATGGCCGGCATCGGCAGCCGTTGCTGTCCCCGGGGCGGACTCGTGTTATGTCAATATTGGGAAATATTAAAAACTAACGCAAACCACAAATCCAGTCGTGCCGGGAACCAGCCCTGCTGCCCCCGTCTTCCTCCCGCCCTCATCTGCGGGCTGTCTCTGCCCCAGCAAACTTCAGTGCCCGTGGAGCTGCGGGAGCGGCGGCCGACCGAAGGGGACTGAGGGGGCTGGCCAGGACCCCTCGGCGACAGCGCTGCGTTGCCCCAAGTACCCCGCCGGAGCCGGCCTTCGGCATCGCTACCCGGGACTGCCCCGCCGCATCACGTAGGGGAAGCTGCTCTCCCGAGTTCCCCAAACCCCCTTCCTTACCCCAAAGCAGCTTCCCCAAGGCGCTCCCCCCTGCAGAGACTCTGACACATGCGGGACGAGCCCCAGCGCCGGGTCAGGGCTTCTCCCGGGGGCACCCGACGGCGGGGCCGGACAGGTGGCACCGGCGGGGTCTCGGCGATCCGCGAGAGCAGCTGGGCAGCTCCTGCCGACGGGGCGGCGAACCGCGGCTCCGGACGGGGAGGAAAGCCCCAGGGACACACCGTGTGCGGACGGCGGGAGCGGGGCAGGACAGCCCGCCCCCTCCCCGTCCCGTCGGGTCTCACCTCCTCACCGCTGTCGCTGGAGTGTCCGCCCTCGCTGGCGGCGCCGCTGGAGCTGCCGCTGCTGCCCAGCCCCGAGGGGCCGCCGGAGCCCGGCTGCAGCGCGGCGGGGCAGAGCTGAGGGCCAGGGAAGGCAGGGGCGGCCGGGCCAGGAAAGGGCGGCCCGGGCAGGGCGGCTGGGCCGGGGGCCGCAG
>VXAD01004647.1:365975-413500 GCA_013399195.1 Dicrurus megarhynchus | reverse complement strand
CCCCGGGGGGGCGGGGGGCACGGGGGGAAGGTGCGATGGGAGGGGGCTGCGGCGGCCCGCACCCAGCGCCGGCGGGGAGGTGGACGGGGCGGCCCCGATGGGACAGGGAGGGGCAGGACACAGATCCTGCCGCGGGGCATCGCACCCCTCCGGTCCCGGAGGACTCGAGGAGACCCACTTCCCTCTCACCCCTCCGGCCCCACGCTGCTCGGGGGGCACTGCGTCAGTGTTAGGGCAGCAGCAGCTCCGAGGTCTTGCCACCTGGGAAGCGCCAAGCGCTGCGGAGCCTGGGCAAGAAACGGGATGTCTTTGGGGAGCTATTGGCGGCATGGACCGGGGCCGGGGGCTGGTGTGAGGGCAGCCCATCCAGCTGCAGCAGCCACTTGTCCCCAGTACAAAGGACAAGCCCCGCGATGCCGGTGCCATCGTGCAGCAGCAGGGATCGTCCAGGGCTTGACCATCACCTCTTGCCCCTCTTGATGCCTGATCTTGCTGACTGAGCCTTACCTCCTTGGGGAGCATGGACAGAGCTGAGGCTCCCGGGGCCCCTTACGCTCTCACCATCCCTCTCCTGTTCCTTGCTCTGCAGAGAAGGGTTGTGGCTCAGAGGAGTGTGTCTGTCCCTGAGGCCCCAGAGCTCGGGGTGTGCTGCCGGGGAGGGAATTGCAGCCCCAGCTATCGTGTCCATCAGCTCCACAATGAAGCACGCTCCACATTTTCTCTATCTTAAAGACTTTCCCTTCACACTGCCCTTCACAATGGCGCTACCAGGGCTGGCTCCAGGCCTTTCCCCTTTCCTTCCCTCCCGGCTCAGCACCGGGAGCTTTCCCGATCCTGACACTGCCATGACATCAGCCTCTGCTTGGCTCTGCCCGATGCCAGCTCCTGCATACAGGCAGGTACCAGTGGCGTGGGCACCCCCTGACCTCAGCTGGAGCAGGTCGAGGGGTGCTCCTTCTGCCAGTACCCCGTGATCCCAGCAGGAGCAAGGCGGGGAGTGATCCCGCTGCCGACACGACTGCCTGTTTATTAACCCGGATTACCGGGAGCTGCTGCCGTCTCGCACTGGAGATATGCCGAGGAGATAGGCTGGAGCAGCCTCCCCCGCGGCAGGATGGGAATGGGGCTGTGGGTGGGGGGGACTCGGGGAAGGTGCTTGATGATGTTTATGAAGCACTTGCTTTGGCTCCCGAGACGGCTGGAACCTAGGGACTGGCACCCAGGGAGAGATGCCCTGGGACAAGCACTCAAGGGCAGGTAGACAGGGACTCATGCCCATAGCTGGCATCCAGGGACTGGGATCTAGGGACTGGCACCCAGGGACTGGTATCCACAGTGCCTGCAGCAGCCCCTGGCCCAGCACATGGCACTGCTACATGTCAGGGGAAGCGGAACAGATAAGCCTCTTAATGATATTCCTCTGAGGAAAAAAATGGCCCGGTGGATGAGCTGGAATTAATGTCTGTTCCTGATGCCCGGCAGGATGTGTTCCAGGCTGCCCATCCTGGCTGTGCCAGACTGCTCCAGGAGGGAGGGCAGCCCCAGGAAAATGAACTAAGGATTCAAAAATCCTGTCAGTGGGGATATGGGCAGCCCTGAGTGAGCCCTGTGGCTTCTGGACCTGGGGGGTCCCATGCCCAGAGTGGTGAAGCACCTTCCCCAGCAGGGGCTGCATTCAATCTGCCAAGGGACGACCTGGACCTTGCTGCTGGGGATGCTGGACCCAGTGCTGTGCAGGCAGACCAGCCCATTGCCTGCTGTGCTGCTGCCTGCCCCACTGCCAGCGGGCAGAGGAAATCTCTCTGCGGGACCCCGATGGCAGCCATCAGCCCTGCTCCTCCCGGGCTCCTGCTGCGGCCCAGGGTTTCAGAAGCTCCTTGGCCAGGCAGTAACTCCCTTTCCCTTTGATTTATTGTTCCCGGGCTGGACCCCCTCCTCCTGCCAACCTACTTTTTCTCTCCATCTCCCTGGGAAGCCTCCCAGGCCCCCCTCCCCCCNCTCAAACACATTCCTGGTCCTTTCATATACAGACGGAGGGGAAGGGAGACGTTGACTTTGAACCGGCCCCTTTGTAGGCGCGGGGCCCATTGTGGCGGTGATGGTTTTAGCTGGGGGATGTGGAAGGAGTCAGTGGGGTTTCTCGGTGTGTGCCCCCCTATACATTTCAATGGGGTGATTTTGGGGGGGCTATGTGAGGTTATTGTGTAGGGTCTTTGAGCACCAGTGACCACATGTCTCTTCTGCCTGCTCTCCAGAGGAGATGGATGGATGCATCCTTCCATCAGCCCATATCTGGAACCTGCTGGGGTTCCAGGCTTGGCCAGGCTCTGTTTAAGGCAGCCAGGGATCGGTGGGAGCCTGCTAAGAAAGTGGGAGCAGAAAGAAACGCATCTGCTTTTCTGGCTCGCTGAGATGGCAGCAGGCTGAGGAGGGCTAAGATGTACATCTGCTCATCCTCCCTTTGCTGAGTGTGCTGGTGTGGCACTGGTGCTCGGGGACAAGATTTTAAGAGAGTGGATGAGCACAGAGGATGTTTTATTCATGGTCAGGCCGCCCTTTTCTGTGGCAGGTGATGGAAAAGCCATGGGGGCTGTGCTGGATACCCCCGAGTTGCCCACCAAAGGGGGGCTGCAGTCCTGCACATGGTGGGTCAGGGTCCCATGGTGAGGGGGCCACCCCAGGATCATCTAAGGAGGCCTGGACAGGGGGCTCAGCTCCAGAAACCCCGTGCATGGAGGAATGCTGATCTGCTCCCTGTCAGCACAGCTTGCTGGGCTGCAGCTGGCCTAGGAGGACAGGATGGAGTCCGTGCTTCCAAACCTGGCTTAGGGGAAAATCACAGAGGGTGTTTTGTCCAGTTCTGTCCCCTCATTACAAAGGCCCTGAGCTGTAATGTGGGTCTCACCCACACCACCACAGTGCCTGAACACACCAGTGGGCCCACCCTGTTGTGTTACAGCTGGGGGAAATGAGGTGGGGGCTGAAGCCCTTGGATGTCTGCAGCACAGGTGCCCAGTCCCTGAACAAACAACTCTTCCATGCCTAGATGTGTGGTAGGGATAGGGATTCCCAGGGGACACAGGGCTCCTGTGGCCGCTGTGCCCAGAGCGAGGGAGTCTTCCCAGGCAGAACAGTCAAGTTTTACTATAAGCTAGAGCTTCCCAAAATGTCTGGACATGCTCCAAGAGAGATTGCTGGGTTGTGGGAGCAAAGGAAGGGCAAATTTGGGGATCTCAGCAGAGGAGAGTGGGTTTGAGGCTGGATTTCCCCAGGACTGAGCCCTGGGGGTTATTTGGGGTGTGCATCGCCCAGGGGTGCAGCTGGAGACCCCCATGAGAGAAGCATCCCGGGTGGGTGCTTTCGCGGTGAGTCAGCACCCACCTCCGGCTGCCGAAACCAGGAGAGATGGTATCAGCCTGATGGAGGGGCTGGCGTGATCAAAGGAGCTCGGCTGCACACAATGCGGGGACGCGATAGCCCTTATCTGTCATCCCCGAGGTGCGNTCACCCGACCTTTTCCTGGAGAAACCTCTCCTGGCAAATACTGAGAAACAAGAAAATTATTTCTGTGTCTGGGAAAACCTTTGAGAAGGGTTTGAACACTTCTCCAGCTGCAGAAGCAGGATGGCTGCTCACTGTGCCCTAGGGAAGGTTTGGGGACCCACAGCATCCTCCCTTCCTGTCCCCTTGTCCCACCCCGCTGTTGAGAGGAGCCCCCCGAGCCGTGGGCCCCACACCACACACTCGCATGGGTCTCAAACATGGTTGTTTAATAAAATCTCCTTTTAAAAGAACTACAGTTCATACAACAACGACGAGAGGTGTGGGGAGAGTGGCAGCAACCCAGGGGAGGGGGAGTGCAGGACATGGGGACAGCATCTGTGCTGTGATGGCCTCTGTCAGCCACCCCACCAGGGACAAGGACGGTCCTATGCCACTACCACTCACCAGCACATCCCTGCCACTGCTGCCTGCCCTGCCTGAGCGTGCAATGGCTCCAGTGAGTGCAACAGGTCACCTGTGGCTGTGACAGTCCACAACAGGATCTGGACATGAAGCCACACCTGTGCAAAGTAACCCAAACCCTGTTCTGGGCCTTCCACTGGAGGGGTTCACGGCCAATGCACCCGGGAGGCTTTGAGGAGCAGCACTAGGCTCCGAGCAAGAGCATGTTGGTGAGGGCTGGTGAGGCTGGACACAGGCAACAGAGGGGTGCAGGGAGTGTCTGAGGCCTGAGAGGTGCCTGGGATGGAGCAGTGGGGACTGTCGCCTGCCACAGAGGGATGCCCAGAGAGCACAAAGTGCCAGGCTCCACAGGGATGCTGCCAGAGCATGGGCTCCATGGGGTTTGAAGCAGCACAGCAAAGCCCCCAGGCCTCGGCTACTCCTCTCCACCCCGGCTCCCTCCAGTCCTGTTCCTTCCTACCCCATGGCCACATAAGCTTAAAAACAAAACCTTGAACCCTTTTTCTGAGCTTTTACCTCACTGAGGCCTGTGGTAAGAGAGCCCATCCTCTGCCAGCACAGCCTGATGTGGGCTCCTAGGCCACAGTGGCACTGGGACTGTCCATGCCCCAGGGCCCCTGAAGCCCAGCACCCCTAAAGGGGTCAGAGCACAGGGCAGCATCTGAAGGAGCATCCACGGGAGCAATGCCAGTGCCTGCTCGAGCTGCTCCTGCTCCTGCCATTGGCTCCCAGAGCACTATCCTGCTGCCAGGAGCTGCCCAGTGTGGGGTGGAGGGGGCAGAATGGGCACTGAAGCCCTTAGTGATGCCATCTGCTCCAGGGAAAGGCTCCATCCCTGGCAGAGGGGCTCTGGGCAGGCTAGCAGCCCTGATGCCAGGCATGAGCATGCCCAGCCTGCCTGGCCCTCTCCTGCTTTCTGACCCTCTCTCTGGCCCCTTCCCAGCTGCTATGCATCAGCCCAGCTGCCGCCAGGGCAGCAGCCCCCTCCTCAAAGCCAACTACAAAGGGACAGTGCCGCAGTCCCCCCCCCCCGCCAATTCCTGTGCCAAAGCAGCCGCCCCCCTGTGCCCGCGAGAGCCGTGAGCAAAGGGCAAGGCAGGGACGCGATCACAGCAGCAAAGAGGACAAGGACGCTGGAAACGGGGGCGATCCCCCCCCCATAGCTGTTAGTGGGTGTTTATTGGGCAGGCGTCGAACAGTCTGGCAGCGCGGGGTCAGCGTCCCTCGGCCCAGCTGTGGGTGCCCCCCGGCACGGCCGCCCCGCCGGGCACGGCCGCGGGCACAGTCTGTAGCGAGCTTGGGCGCAGGAGACGGGGTGGTTACTGGTGCGACTTGGGGTTGGAGGGGTGTAAGGAGGAGTCGTCAAACAGCGGGTTTCTCACTTCCATTTCTCCGGTCTGCCGTGGCGGAAGGAGAGGGATGGGGGAAGGAAAAGGCGGGAGGTCAGAAAACAGTTGGGATTCAGCTGCCCCATCCCAAGGGGTTTGGGTCTGAATCCCATCCCGGCAGGGAGTGGCGGAGGGGCGACCTAGTGGGATGCGATGGACGACAAACACCAGGACTCACATCACCCTGGAAAGGTGCTGCCTCCCTGGCAGGAGGGGATGGGGTGGGGTGATGTGTAAAACCCAAGGTCTCGGTTGGAATGGGACCCCACAGCTGGGCTGGGGACCCCAGGACAGTAGTCCTAGCCTGGCTGGCAGGAACAGAGTTCCTTGCTCAGACTGCCTGCCTGCCATCAAGTGCCCTTTAATGGGCCTGTAAAGACCCAATGATGACCCTCGATCTGGGCCCTGATGGCCGGGCTCCACAGCTATTACCATGTAAAAGGCTCCTCTTCGTCCCTTTGTGCTCTTTGTACCCAGGGCTGTTAAGAGCTGCCCTTCCCCGAGGTCCCCTGCTAGCCAGGAACATCCTCTCTGGCTGTGAGGGGTCACAGGCCTGTGACCTCTCAGGCCTCTGTCAGGCCTCCAGGCGTTGGGGTGGCACCAGGACGAGCCCCCCCAGCCCTGGTGCCCAGGAGCCCGAGGGGTGACCATGTCCCTGTCACCATAGGGACGGTGGGCCAGATGTGCCAAGGGCCACTCTAGTTCTCTGCTCCCAGGGAAAAGCCTTGTGCCAGGACATGAACTCCTGCCCACTGGAGAGCTTCAGTGGGAGCTGGCCAGGGATATGGGGGGAGCAGAGGGATCAGACCACCTCAAGGTTTGATGAAGAACATACGGAAAAGGCTCCTCACAAGGAACTGCACATCCCAGGCACATGTTGGACACCCCCACACGCACGGGGACCCCTGGCCCTCCTGCACCCGCGTACCGGAGCCAGCCCAGGGCACTCATACACGGTGAAGTCTCCATCCTCATTCTCCTCATCAGATGATGCCGAGTCCGGCAGCTTGGGCTCCTCTTTATGCCTGGGGGAAAGAAGATGTAGAGCGGGTGAAGCCCAGTGGGACGATTAGGGCCATCCCAGTGAATGGCAGGACACGCTGTCTGCTCCCAGGCTGCTTACTTCTCCAGGGAGAGCATCTGCTGCTTTTGGTGCTGGTAGTGGTACATCTGGGCACTCTGAGCCAGTGTCTTGTCCCCGGGCTGTGGAGAGAGCAGGAACAGCTGTAGAGACTGGGCTTTGGAGGGCCCCAGCCTGGCTGGTGAGGGGCCTCCACCGAATGGGAATCCCTCCAGCAGAGCACTGGGGCCCGAGTGCCGAACACCCCACAGGGAGGGACGTGGGCGCCTTACCGAGATCTTGTCATAGGGCAGGGGGCTGGCAGCTCGCTGAGCTGAGTAGTCTGTTTTCTGTGCCAGCCTGACCTCCTTCTGCAGCCTGCCAGGGAGGGGAATTGGAATCAGGGAATCACTAAGGTTGAAAAAGCTCTCTAAGATCAAGTCCAACCATTAACCCGGCACTGCCAGAGTCCACACCCACATGTTTTCTGAACACTTTCAGAGATGGTGACTCCACCACCTCCCTGGGCAGTCCTTTCTAATGCTTGACCACCCTTTCCATGAATCTTCCCTAATATCCAACCTAAATCTCCCGAGACAATTCGAGGCCATCTCCTCTTATGCTACCACTTGTTCCCTGGGAGCAGAGCCCAAGCCCCCCCCCGGCTGCCCCCTCCTGTCAGGGAGTTGTGGAGACCAAGAAGGCTCCCCCTGAGCCTCCTTTTCTCCAGGCTGAGCCCTCCCAGCTCACTCACCTGCTCCTTGTAAGACTTGTTCTCCAGATCCTTCCCCAGCTCCATTCCCTTCTCTGGACATGCTCCTGCCCCTCAATGTCTTTCTTGCCATGAGGGGCCCAAAACTTAACCCAGGATCTGAGGTGCCTCACCAGTGCCCAGTGTGGGGTACCATGACTTCTCTAGTCCATCCTAGTGGATGTGGGGAGCCATAGGAGCAGACAACTCCTTCAGGAGCCTGTGACCCTTGGAGGGTCAGCCCTGTTCCCTGGGATGGCACCATGACAGCCACCTCCATCCCAGGGGGCCTGGGCACAAGGCACCAACGTGCTGGCAGCGTCAGCACCCAGTGCCACAGTGATGCCCACACCAGGTGCCACCTGCTCCCAGGAGCCTGCATCTGGCACAGAGGTGTCTCACTACCGTCCTGCCCCGGCCAGCTGACGCCATGCCTCGGGGGGACTGGCAAGGTCAGCTATTGCCTCTCTTCCAACCCCTCACGCCTGGGAAGCACGGGAATACACCGCCCTGGGCACAGGGACACCAGGGGACTGTTGGCAGCCCCGGCTCACCTGCACCAGCAGACAGCTGCTACGATCAGCGCTGAGATCCCAGCCACTGTGCACACCACGATCAGCCCTGCAGAGGTGGAGGGGACACCAAGGGACAGCAGGTGAGCTGGCGGCATGGTGACACCAGTCCATGCTTCCCTGGTGAGGGTGTGAAACCCCTTCCCCTGAGTTCCAGGGTCTCACCAAGCACCATGTTGTCATTTGCAGGGATGGGAGATGCCTCCACCGGGTACTTCTGAACCGTGGCAGTGGTGGGGAGGGTGGTGGCTGCCATGGTGCCGGCGGGACCCCGCTGGAGACGCCCCTCTCTCAGCCCACTGGCCATGAGCTGTCTGCTGCCGTCGGACACCAGGGTGGCTGTGGGAGAAGACAGAGCAGTGAGCGGTGCCTGGGCAGAGAGCAAACCAGCCTGGACTGCAGGGTCTGGCTGCCATGGGGCCCCTGGCACTGCTGGGAGCAGGGAGCGAGCACTTACTCCTGGGTCTGCCATCCTGTAGCGGGTGGTGACGAGGAGCCTCCTGCCTGGACAGCACATCCGCGAGAAAATCAATTTCTGCCTCCAGGCTGGGAACGGAGGTCCGTCCTACGGGAAAACGGGTGTGAGGCGGGCACTGTGGGGTGCAGCCGTGTGCCCACCCCCAGGGCCAGACCAGTACCCCCAAGAAGGGGCTCCTGTCCCAGCTCCAGCAAACACAGGTGGTGGTGAGTCTGAGCCCCCTAAGATGTAGCTCTCCCAACACTGGGCCACGGGACCCGTGTGTGTCCTTGGTGATTTCGGTGGGATTTTCACCCCACAAATGCTGAAGGATCAGGAGCAACAGCATCTGCCCTCGTGCCAGAGGCAGCAGGTCCTGCAGACTCTGTGAGAGAGGGCAGGGTGCCAGCACCTGCTGTGCAGGACCTGCCCTGTGTCCCTGCTCCTGGGGTCACACAGCAGCCCCGAGTGAGGAGGGATGGGAGCTGGACCAGGACAGACACTCCCCAACTGCCCTGCTGCCGCAGGGGTGAGGCGCAGCTTCAGCATGGTGAGTTACCGTCAGGGAACACCTGAATACTGGTTTTCACCTCAAATTGTCCTTTATGGCCCAGGGTGGCTGGAGCCAACCCAGAGCAGAGCTCAGCTTTGCTGTCCAGCAGAGCATGGGAGCCCTTGCTCCAGTAGAGGGGTTGGTTCCTGCCTGGTGGAACAGCTCCTTTGGGGAGGGGGCAGGGGTGCCCCATGCAGCCAGGGATGTACCCCCAGGCGCTGGCCCCAGCAGCATCTCACGGGAGGCTATCCAAGCCCATGTCTCGGCACAGTGCTCACCAGGGACATTCGCCCCTCAGAGGGCTCCTGCAGCATCAGGCACAGGCAGGACTCCCACTCTGGCCTGGGGGTGCCCACCCATGAGGTGACAGCATTGGAGCAGGAGTGGAGTTGCTCTTCTCAAGCTCACCAAGCAGAGTCCAGCTCTGACACTCACCACTGCTTTTAACAGGATTAAACTCAACTTCAAAGGCAGTAGACATCCCAGTCCCCTTCCCTGTCCCCATCTCAAACCCCATCCAATCCCTGCTTCCTTTGCCTGTATTCAGGCTGTTCCCTGAGGGAAGCCCTGGGGGGTAAATCCAGACATACAAGGCAAGGTGGTACTGGCAGCTTGATTCCCTGATAATTCAAGGTTATAACAATTACGTCTCCTCTGGAATCTGTGCTCACTTCCAGTGTTTGGAAATAGACCCTGATTCTCCTTGGAGGCCTGCAGAAAGGCCACCCTGCTGCCCCATGACTCAGAGCCACACGAGTCAAAAAACAGTTTAAAAGGGGGACACTCTTGCTTTAAACGAAAGCACCAAGAATCACTGTCCCCACATCCTCCATGCCCTTGTGTCCCCAAACTGCCCCCAGCCTCCTACCCTTGGCTGGAGCCCCGGGTTTCCCCGGCTCTTTGCACCCTGTTATTTCCATCCCAAAGCAGCACCATGGCCAAGTGGTGCCAGGTTGGGACTGGACCAGTGCCATGCCCAACAGGTGAGTGCCATGGTGCCAAGGTGCCGGCACGGGGCCAAGCTCTCCCAATGGGCAAGGGATTTGGCATGGGACTGAGTGTGACAGCCCCTATGGGAATGAGTGTGACAGGTCCTATGGGAATGGTCCCCATTCCCATAGGACCTAGGGGACAATCCTGTCCATCCCATGTGTGCCACTGTCAGGCTGTGTTGGTGTTGGATGTGATGTGGCTGGAAAAAGGAAAAAAAATGTTGGAAAAGCAGCCAGAGCAGCTGCCAGGTCCCTCTGAGTCTCCCACCCTGTGGGAGTGTGTGAAGTGGCACTTGGGAAACTGAGGCAGCGGTTTGGGGTCTTGGTGTTGCTGCAGCGCCTGGGCTGTGCCACTTACCTGCACTAAGCAGCTTTATCCCCAAATTCTCTTCCAGTGGCTAAAAGCTGCCCACCTCCCATTCTGTGTAGCAGCTAAACCTCCACCAGTGATGCCACAGTTGCCACCACACATTTGAGGACACCGAGGGCTGGGTCCTGCCAGGCACTGCAGGTGTATGAGATGCTGGCCCTGAGCTGCTCCAGGGAACAGGGGGCCGGAGTGAGCCCCAGATCCTGCCTGACTGCCCCAGGAGCAGGAGCAGAGATGCTGGGGAGGAACAGGGTCCAGGCAGGGCATAGAGGGCATGCAGGGCAGGGATGGGACTGGGACAGGGACAGGGCACACAGGCGCACACACACAGGGCGATCAGGACATGCACAGGGCACTCAGGGGTGCAGGCAGGGCTCGTGCAGGGTGCGGGTGCCCCCTCATGGCAGTTGCCACCGCTGCTGCAGCAGGATGGCACGGCCAGGCTGGCACCCAGCCCCCGAGACAGCTCTGCGCCTGGCCTCTCCTCAGGGCTTCCCCCTCCTCAGGGCTCAACCCTGGGACACACACCCACCCTGACAGTTTGGGGAAACAGGGACCAAGGAGAGACATGTGGCTTCTGCCCCGGGCTGAGGAAACCTGTGATTGACAGTGTCCACAGGAGGGCACAAAATTCCTACAAATCCACTAATTTCTAAGTCCTGCCCCAGGATGGCTGATGTCCTCCTTGGTGCTGGCAGCACAGCAAGCAGGGAAGGGGGAATGTCTCTGAGCTGAGGCCCCTTTTCCCCCTTTTCCCAAAGTTCTTCCAGCAGCCCAGTGGGGCTCCATGCTGGCCAAGCAGGAGCTGGGATGAGACCTACCATCTCAAAGCACGTCACTCAAACCCATCACAGCACAGACACAGACACATGCAGCACCATGATATGCATGGGATTTTGGGGGGCTTGGAGCCCTGTGCAAGACAGCAGCAGCCAGGTGCAGGCAGCCAGCTGTGGGATGCACTGTATCGAGATTCCCTGCATCCCATCTCACCTCTGTGCTGATGCTGTGCCGGGTACACCGGGACCCCTACACACAATGGCAGGAACACATCACTCACATGCATTGCTCTCCTGAGACTCCAAATGGTGCTTTTCACCCCAAAAAGCTGCTCTCGGGAGAGGAACCCCGGCTCCTGCCCATGCTCCTGCCAGGAACTATGGGGATGGCACAGCGGCAGGATCCCGGGATCAGTGTCACCAGCAGTCACAAGTGGCTCAAGGGTGCACAACCCTTTAAAGGGGCTGCCCACGCAGCAGAAGGGCTGCATGGGTATCCCCTTTAAAAGCTTAGGCATCCTTGGGCTGCAGCAACCCCCTGTTTGCCTCACATCCCCTCCTAAATGCAGCTATCACAGCCCCTCCTCATCCTCACAGCCTTCTCTGGTGCTGCTACCAGATGAAGGTACAGACAGGATGTGAAAGCCCCCATTGAAAAATAAATGGTGCCTCCCTGCCAAGAGGAGCTGGGCATCCTCAGGATGCTAAATTAGAGGATTTGGGAGGGGATCTCCCTTTTTTATTTACCACGGTCCCCACGCTTTTGCTGCCACAAGCTAGTGGCATTGCTTGGGACAACAGGATGGGACTGGGAGAGACCCTGGTGTCACCATCCTCTCATGGTGGGTCCTTAGAGGATGGTACCGTGGTCCTGCATCTCTCTGAGTGAGGATGCAACTGTGGCCACATCCTTCAAAAAGGAGCTGGGTTGCTATGGAGATGCCAGCGCATGTGCAGCCTTTCCAAGAGGGGAATTTGCTCTCAAGACTTCACATTAAAAAATAAACTATAAGCAACTGCTAAAGCCATTCAGTGCCAGTGGATGAAGAGCCCGTCGCAGGGGCGCTGACTGCTGTCAAATGCCAAGTCTAGACCCCATCCCTGTGCCATCCCCTCTCATCCCCCCCAGCCATCCCTCCCACTTCAGCCAAAGGGCCTTGCTTTGAGGGTCTCCCCTCTGATTTACAGGGTAATTCTCCAGCCAGGAGGAATGGCACTGACGGCATGGGTTCTGACATCCTCCATGTGCCCTCCTGGGCTGAGCCATGGGCGAAGGACAACTCCAACTGCACCCCGACAGGACCCTGAACATGCTCAACAACACAAAGCAATCCCCCAAAACCCAGAGGACCCCTCCATGTCTGTATGGAGTTCAGATGCAGGGGGAGCTGCCTGTCCCACTCCTGTCCTTGGAGGTCCTGGGCTCCCCACGGTGCTGACAGGGCCACATGCAGTCACCAGAGGAGGATGCACGTAGAGCAGGGTGGGGTTGCCAGCCCAAAACCACCCCCCAGCTGAGGCGAGTGGGGTGAGAGGGAGAAGAGCAGCCATCCCCACAGAGATACAGCTGCCATTGAGAGAAGGAAGAGGATGGGGTAGTGCTGGGGTGGGAGGCTGCCCTGAAGCACAGAACCTCCCAGAGCTGCAGAGGTGCAGGGTGGGTGTGCAGGGAGGTTGCAGGCAGAGCGGTGGATGGTGGGTGCACCTACCACTGGGTGAGAGCTGCTTCTGGACACAGCGCCCGCGGTCGTCCTCCTGGAAGGGGGGCAGGCAGGGCCCGCAGGCACCTGACCCCGGCGGGCAGAACTCTCGGCGCTGCAGGGCACAGTCCAGGCTCCGGGGACACGACGCTGCTGTGGGGACAGGGGAAAACCGCTCAGGAGGAGGAGAGGGGTCAAACGCCCCCAGATCTGTTCATGGCCTCTTGGAGTGAGACGCAGCTGCCCTGGGCTGCCCCTGGCTGCTCCTGCTGCAGCTCCCAGCTATTGATGGGCTTCACCACAGCCGCCCCTCGGCCCTGCTTTGCCTCCACAAAGCCATTACTGGCTGCAATTAACCACGAGCTTAATGATCAAGGAGCTGGATTCGATGATCTTCATGGGTCCCTTCCAACTCGAGATAGTCTGTGACTCCATAACCTGCACAAGGCATGCAGTGCCCATCCTCCCCCAAGGGTCCCCAGACCCAGGGTGCCACCATCCTGTGGGACACCCCATGGGAGTGCTGCAGGACACTGAGCCCTGCAGAGCTGGCAAGTGACCAGGATCTCCTGCCCCTGCCTGCCCTGCATGGGAAGATGAAATCCAACCAGCACAGACTGATGCTTTTGTGGTGACTGTCAAACCAAAAGTCCCAAACCAACTCCCTCAAGGCCTCAGCGGAGTGTGACAGTGCTGGCACCAGCACTTAGGCTCCCATCCCTTTGGCATTCCCTGGAGGAAGCAGAGGGAGCCAGCCCTCCCTGGCACTGCACTGCACCCCAAACCTCGCTCACAGTTTCATAGGGCATCTCATGCCCATGTCAAACCCAGGGAGTCTCCACTCCCTGGGTACAGGCATGAGTGCCCCATGCTCCAGCCTCATCAACCCATTGTGCCATGGCAGTGCCATCATGGCTGGGTCTTCACCCCAGGTGCTCTCAGGCCAGCAGGGCCTCCCTGGGGGACACAAGGTCCCCATGTCCTACACAAAGCCGAGTCCTGGACCAGGTGATGGTGGCTAACCATGTGCAGAGCTGGAGAGAGTAACTGTGACATGAAGGGCCAGCATTCAGGTGCCACCTGCAGCAGGGGGCTGTGGGGACACGCTGGAGTCCTGGCTTTGATGGTGACACTGTTGGTCCTGCTGCAGCACGAGTGTCTCTCCCTCACAAGCTGGTGGCAGTGTGGAACCAGGTGCCCCTCAGTGCACCCAGCGCTCAGGCTGGGCACAACCGCTTGGGAGGAAGAGCTGGATGGGGCTGCACAGCTGGATGGGGCTGTGGCACACAGCTGCCCTACTCTGCCCCTCACCTTGCCGTGCACAGCCGTGCCCGCAGCATTCCCGCAGGCAGCAGCAGGCAGGGAGCAGGACTGTGGGGCTGCCCTGGGAGCAGGGACAGGCCGGCCGCCCCCAGCCCGGCAATGAGTCACGGCAGGAGCCGGCTCCCAGCCCCGGCCCACACGCTCCCAGCAGCCCCTGCCAGCCCTCGCCGCCCACACCGGCACCGACAGCGCACCGGCCATCTGCCCGTCCCTGTGCCTGTGCCTGGGGACGGCAACATGGGGGACAGTCCCGGCACCAGGCACTCCACGGTGAGGGGCACCACAGCTGTGCGAGCTGTCCTGAGCATCCCCAGCCCTGCAGCACACCAGGGGCCAGGGGGGCAGCACCCTGTACGCAGTGGAACGGCCTGGCACAAGATGGAACCGCCAGGACACGAATCATGACACTTCTGCTCCCCCAGCACGGGTGCAGGAAAGATGTCACCCCAGAGCCACACAAGTGGGATATGCAACCCCCTGCATTTGCATGGCCATATTTCACCATTGAACTGCTCCCTGGAGGGTGCAGCTGCTATTAAGAACCCCCAGCCTGTGCTCAGGCAACTCCCCACTGCACCCCATGAGGAACTTATCATCTTCCCCGTCTCAGCTGGCACTGGCAAGGGTGCAGCAACTGCAATTTTAATGCTGGCTGACCCCCAGGCCAGGCACAACAGCCAGGACAAGGTGAGCTCGGGGTGGGGGGAAGAGCCTACCGTGCCCATGGGAGCTGGGTTTTTTGCTGACCATTTGCTCCCCGGGGATCGTGGGGGGCTCGGCCACGTGGCTGGGGGGCAATTAGCACTTAATGGGCAAATAATCAGATGTTTAAGCACAGAAATTGGACTTGGCCCCTGGCTTCACCTCCCCAGGGTTACTCTCAAGGCTGCTCTGTTTAAAAATCAGGGCAGGAGGAGGTTGTGGCACCATGCAGCCTCAGGCTGGGAACATGTCACAGCCCCGTGGGGCACTGGGGGACACACCTGTAGGGGTCCCTGTCTGTGCCACAGGCTCATGGAAACACTTCTCCCCAAAACAGATGCTGCCAAAAGCTGATCACAGGTGGAGGAAGCCACTCCAGTGTGGGTCACCCCACAGCGCCAGACATCGACAAGACCCTCAGAGCCACCTTGTGAGGAGTGATGCAGGCAGAGCCCTGAGCCAGAGTCCAGCAACTGGGTAAATAAAGCACAGGCTGGTCCCAGCAAAGGCTGTTATCTCTGTTTGAGGAACGAGCTGTGCTTGCCCAGCTGTCACCGGCTGCAATTCAGAGCTCCCCGCGTGTCACCAGCCAGCGACTGGTGAGCTGGCATCGCTGTGTGGGCACGCTGTCGGCTGAGGGGGGCCCACAGGGGCTTTGCCACTCTCTGAGCTCACCTCAAAGCCTGTGGGTCCCAATTCCACCCAGCTGTGGCCATGTCACCACCATGCCACCCACCTGTTACCAGTGCCAGCATGCCTGCTGCAGCTCCTCCCAGTCTTGCCTCTGCACCAACAGCAGGGCTGCTGTTGAATCTGGGGGAGTTTGGAATCCCCCCACCCCAGCCATGCCTCCTGCTTGGCACCAGTGCAGCCCAACATGGCCTGGCCACAAGTGGGATGGGCAGAGGGACCCAAGCTGGGGTCCAGCTGGGGACCTGTGGGGACCCTAACCCTGCATGGCCCCACCAGCAGGACAGTACAGACCAGGGGAGTGAGCAATGAATGATAGTGAATGTGTGGCCAGCGCCAGACACGGCATAGCCAGGATGCTGCTGTCCAGATGTGCCAGGGGTGCTCGAAGGAGGGGGATGCTCCAACTGCTGTCATTGCCCTGCCGTGCTGCTCAACTCCTGTGCAGGTGGGCAGGGAGCCTGGAACAGCACAACTGGGGTAACCCCTTAAATCGAGCTGGAGGAGCCGAGTGGCTCCCTGCAGGCAGGACCCCAGACAGGAGCCGAGCCCAAGGCCAGCGGGTGCATGGGACACTCAGCAGCTGGCACAGACAGCAGGTGGGCATGAGCTGGGGACACGTGTAAGCAGGAACAGACCCGTGCCCAGGAGGAAACACGGGCATGTCAGCTGCAAGACCTCTGGATGTGTTATCCATGGGGGAAAGCTGAGCACAAAGCTCCATCCCCCAGGACTCACCCTGGAGAGAGCCGTGCCGGGTGCCCAGGGTGGTACTCAGGGCCAACAGAGTGCTTGTGACAGGGGGTGCCCAGGCAGGGCACAGAGCCACTGGCAGTCACAGACTGGGCGGAGCAGCTCTTCCACACTCATGCCAAAACATACAGGTGAAAAAGAAACTAAAATAAACCCGAGGAGGACATCTGTGAGGCCAGGAAGGCAGAGACTGCCCCTGCTTCGTCACTGCTGCAGATAGAGAGATAAAAGTGAACGTAAGAGGATAATTAATTAGCACTGAGCACTGGTGCGAGTGTTTAAGGTCCCGGCAACACCAACACCCAGCGTCCCTCTCAGCTGCCAGCCCCAGTGCCAACAGTGTGAGCTGGCAGAGCTCACTGGGCACAGGCTGCACAGCTGGGTGGGCAGAGAGCAGCCTGCCCAGGACCACCAGGTCTGGCCCCTCTATGGCAGCAGGACACGGCACCTGGTGGGACACGGGCACTGAGCATGGGGTGATATCAGGGTGTCTGGGGAATGGGGGTACAGGTCTCACTCCCACACTGGGCCCCTGCATGCTGGCTGAGGCTGAGGGAAGACCACAGCAAGGGCATGGCAGAGCTCCAGCAGCAGTGGCAGCCCCCGCAGGGCCTGCAGTGCTGTGGTCTCTGCCAGCTCCACTCCAAGGTCACTCCTTCTCCTCCTCTTCCTCATCCTCCTCCAGCCAGGTAATGTGGGAACTGCTGTGGGACCTGCCTGCAGCCTCCCTGCCCTCCCAGTACTTCCTCTGCCAGCTGGCACTGGCCGTGGCTCCCTCCCAGCTCTGCAAATTGCTCCTGGCTCTGAAGGAGCGCTCTGGAGCAGGCCTGGGCAGGCTGATGGGCAGGCACCAGGCAGGCGTGCTGGCATGATGCCCCCACCAGACCCCAGCCCCTGAGGTCTCGCTTCCCCCTGTCCACAGCCTCCCTGGGCAGGGGCAGTGCTGCTGTCCAGCAGCGGGCAGGAACAGGGCTTGCCGAGGCACCCCAGCACCTCACGTCCACTGCCCCATGCCCAGGGATATGCCGAGGTGAGTCAGGGCAGCCATGGCATGACTGCCAGCAGCTGCAGTAACAATGTCAGGCTGGATGCTGTACACACCACCCACGAGTGACACATGGAGTGACTGCAGGATGGACACCCCGCTGGTGGCCAAGACCTGGTGGGCTTCCTGACCCAGCTGCGTCCCCCTGCCCTGCTGTCCCTTGCACTAGGAAGCAGGTGGAGGGGACCAGGCTGCATCCCCGGAGTAATGCCCACTCCTGGACACAGCTGGCACCATTGCTCGGGCAGTCCCCGTGCAAGCCCTGCCACTGCCAGCAGCTGCTCACGTCACCGCTGTGCTCCTGCCCCTGAAAATGCAGCAGCCAAGCCCCCTCCCACGCAGAGACAGTAGAGCAGGGCTCTCTGCAACGCTGACCCTGCAAACCAGGAGTGGGGGGACGCTGGTCACATCATGTCACTGCTGGGGACAGAGCACGTGGCACAGCCATGGCCACCAGCCTGGCCCCATGTCCTGCAGCAGCACTGGTGCGTGCCAGTCCACCAGTGGGGGAGCAGCTGCAAGTGTTTCTTTGTGCTTCAGCAGATTTGGTCTGGCAGATGCCCCATGCCACCAGCTCCCATCCCTGAGACCACCGGGGCTTGTGTCCTGGCTCCCAGCTTCAGCTGGTGGGTGCTGAGGCCTGGCCCAACTGGAAGAGATGATCTCCAGCACAGTTTCTGCCACGGCCAAGAAACAGAGCCAGCAGCCTTGCGCCACAGGCTGGAGACAGGGAACACCTATAGGCAACCCCTGGGAGCAGTCCCCATGCCTGCACAGCAAACACCTCACTGCACCCTGCTTCCACTGACGGGACAGTCCCACCAGACACAGCCCCACCCAGGAATGATGGAAAAAAGCCTCATCAGCACTCCCCCCACTCCCACCTCCCACCCCCGTCCCCACCCTCACCCTGCTGCTGCTGCTTTGGGGGCACCAGCCCAGAGCCTTGGGCTACAGGCAGTGCAGACAGTGTGGTGGGCACCCATGCTGCAGCCCTGAGGCCATCAGGGTGGGCTTCCAGAGCCTTGTCCTGCTCCAGGTTCAATGCCAAGGGAAAAAGGGAGGGCCAGGAGGAGCCGAGCCAGGCTCCCGCAGAGGTAGAGAGATGCCAAGCCTTCGGCATCCCCAAATATGTCACCTCCCAACCACCAGTGTTTCCCCAAAGCCTGTCCCTGCTCTAGAGGAGACCCCATCTACAAGCACCCCAAAATCCCAAGTTGCTCCTGTGATCCCAGGCTGGGGCAGAACCAGGCAATCTCCACCAGGCTGAGGGAGCAGAATTTTGTGTCATCACTACTCAAACCCCTTAACTGGGCCAGAAAAATCCCTGTTCCTTGCCCTGGCAGCCTGCCTGCTGTGCAAACGAAAGAGCTGGATTGACAGGGCTGTGGGAGCAGGATTTAGCACCAGGATGGGTGGAAACAGCTCCAGCAAACCACAGATCCAGACCCTAGCAGAGACTGGGCAGCTCCTTGCCTCTGGCCGGTGAGGAGGGCATCAAGCCAAGCGAGACCTCCCTGGTACCCCAGCCTCAACAACCCTGGATGCTGACAGCCCCAACTCCAGCCCTGCAGAGGCTGCCACATGCAGGATGTGCACCACTGCATCCTCCCTGTGCCCCCGCTGTGGCAGGGGGTCTCCAGCCACAAGTGGCTTCAGATATTCAAGAAGAGAAGAAAAAATAAAAAAAAGCAAAAGGCAAAACAGGTGCCACATGCCATTTCCACGGGCCTGCCCACCCAAACCTGCCGCTGGCTTCACTTCGCTGCATGCACACCCACCCATACCAGGGACCCCAGGCTGCCACCAATGCCACCTCATCCCCACACATCTGGCTGCTCTTTGCAGCCCGAAACACCCACTTTAGATCTTGTTTATCAGGTTTTGCTCAAGTAAATACCAATGAGCTTTGTACATGCCCTGAGCCTGCCGGGGCCAGGGTTGGGTTCTTTAATTCCCTTTTTATTGGGCAGGTTTTGCACCACATCACAAGTGAAGCAGCTGGTGGCCAGGGCCACAGTGCAGAGCAAGCACCAGTGAGGGGTCCCTCCTTGCACCCCTGGACTGCTCTGGAACACCCCAATGAGCAGCAGAGCACTGTGCTGGACCCTTGCTGTGCTGGCATCGCAGGGATTGGGAGCCCCAGCACCACAGACCCACCTGAAGCACTGAGAGGTCTGGAGAGAAGGGATGGGGTCCAGCTCTCTCCTCCAGGCATTCATCTGCTCTGCTCACCCCCAGCCTGGCCCGAGCAGCAGCCATGGGTGCTACAGGTGCACTGGAGACCTGTACCTTCCACACCTCCTGCCTCCACCTCCACCACAGTCTCCTTTCTGTAGGAACAGAACAGGGGCCAGGAGCCCAGGGAACCCATGCGTCACGATGAGTCAGGGTCCCTGCCAGCACTCAGCTGACACGCCACCTCTCATGTCACCCACCTGGAGCAATGGGTTCCCACTCAAACAGCAAATACCCGTCATAGGCTTTGCCATCATCCATCCGTGCCCCAGCATATGCCACGGTGTGCATGGGTTAACACAGGCAGCTGCAGCCCGCAGTACTCCAGGATGGGATAAGGCAGGGACCATGACCTGCTCTGGCTGCGTTTCCTTCCTCCAATTCAAAGCTCACTCCAGGCACTTAACGGCCAGTTTCTTCCCGTTGCAATTCTCGTTAGCTGACGAAGTGGCTAATTACAGGCCTGCAGCTGCCATTTGGAGTGGCTGCGGTGCTGGGTTATGCCCAGGCACAGGAGGGAGATACCTCAGCGCTGGCAGTGGTGTTGAGGCCAGGCCCTGGGGTTTTGGGGGCAGCCAGCCCAGGGGAGCCACTACTCACCTCGGGGACCAGACCCTATGGGTTTAATGCAGGGATGGGACTGATGGCAGCTCCTGTACCCTGTGCAAAGGGACACAGCACCTTGCACCTAGGGAAAGGCCATCCCGTCACCCCTCTTGTCCCTGGGCACCAAACCACCCATCCTGTCCACAACATCTCCATCACCACATCGACGCTCTTGTCCCCAGCAGCCCCCATTAACTTTCTCATTCCCAGAGTCCCCACTGTGCTATCACCCCTCGGATCCCCAGCACACTGTCCATCCTGTGACCCCTTCTGTCCCCCCTGCCCCTGCCACACTGTCACCCCTGTTACCCCCCATCACCCCTCTAGTCTCCGGCATCCTGTCCCCAGTGCCCTGACCACACTGATGCTGTGCCCCCCCAGAATTGCCCAGCAGGGCTAAGCCGATTACCTCCCTTAATACTGCCATGGCCCAG
Organism: Dicrurus megarhynchus; assembly: GCA_013399195.1. Taxonomy (NCBI): domain Eukaryota; kingdom Metazoa; phylum Chordata; class Aves; order Passeriformes; family Dicruridae; genus Dicrurus; species Dicrurus megarhynchus. The sequence goes on along the minus strand of VXAD01004647.1, from coordinate 393,121 downwards.
AAGAGGCGTTTCAGGCAAACATCAATGCACCTTCCCCTGCGCTGCAGGAAGACCCAGGCACCCTGGGGACTGAGGGGTCCCTGGGGTGGGGGACTGGTCTCCAGAGCTGCCAGGAAATCACAGATCCAAAGGACCTGACACTGCACAGTGCAAGCAGTAGGCCCCTGGCTCTGGGACCACAGTCTCCCCATCCTGAACTCCAGCTCTCCCTGCACGGGCACCTCCAGGGTATCGCTGGGGTGCACATGGATTTATGAATCCCCAGACAGCTACAGTAAAAGGGATGAGGGACTTTCACCCCATCTCTTCCATAAACTCTTCTTTGATAATGATTCTGCAATTGGAATATCAGGCGCCTTTCCACCCATTCCCCCTCCTCAGGCCTGCAGACAGGGCCCTGCCCATGTCCCTGGCAGAGCAGGGGCAGCCAGTACCAACACCAGCATCCGTGCTCCCACCCACGTCCCTGCGGAGCGGCAGGAGGAGGAGCAGCAGTGCGGAGCTGGCAGGTCAGACATGGCCAAATGGGTCACTTGGACTGGAAAGAACAACTCAGGTTTTGCTAAGCATCTTCTCCAGATGTTTGGGATGTGAAGTGACAGCTGTGGCAGTGGGGCGGGGGGATTCAGGATTATTAAAAAACGGGGTTCTAGCCTGTCATCCCATTTGGAAAACATTTTTTTTTGTTGTTTACAATAATAACAATGATAATAATAGATTAAATTTGGCAACCTAGTTACTCAAGAAGGGGGGAGAAATAGAAATACTCTCTCACTCATGTTCCAGGAAATGAAGCCAGAAAACAAGGCAAGGCAGGGGCTCTGCCCAAAGCCTGGTGTGATGGATAGAGACACGTGGGAGAAAAAAAGCCCAGCTGAGGAGTAGCAAGCAAACCTAAACCACCCTGCAGCACCTCCAAAGCACTGCTGCCCTTCCTCCAGCTTGGATCAGGCTCACAGCAAGACGAGAATGTTACTGTGCCACGTGCAGCTGCATCCTGGGAGATGGCATCTGCTGCAGGGGCTCTGGGTCGCAGCACCAGCCAAGGAAAGTGAGGAGGAGGAGAAGGAGAAGGAGATGCCAATCCCCATCTGAAGAAGCTTTGATGAAGCCGCAGAGGCAGAAGGACATGGGTATGGTGGTGTAGGACCTTCTCCCTGGCTCTCTCCTTGCCAGGAGCCAGCTTCACCAGCTTGCCACAGAGCAGGAGCTGCTCCTGGGCCTGCCACCTCCACCTCACAGCCATCCCCAGAGAAAGCCAAGCTTGGCCCCATCTGCCCAGGAAAGGCAATTATAAAGTGAGAAGAAACAGGCAATGCTTCCTGTGCCCCGCTGCACTCAGGAAGGCGGTGGGGTCGGGACAGCGATCCCTTTCCCTGCCCAGCATCCCAGAGCCACATGCCACGCAACCTTGACCTCCTGGCAATGGGATGCTGCTGTTGGGAACAGTGCAAAGACACCATCCCCAGGTTCTCTCAGGGGAAAGAGGTTGAGTTGAAAATCCAACTCCACATGTGCCAAGAGTGTGCAATATCCCAGCACTGGAACAGGCTGCTGATGTGGTGCCAGGCCCCTCACACTCACCTCACCTCCAGCATCCTCCTAGGGCTGGGAAGGGAGGGGAAGGGAAGGGGAAACTGCCACCACCCACCCCAGACAGCACCCAGGCACAGCCTCAGGCTGCACCCAGCAGCCCCTCAAGGGACCCTATCCCAGCAGCACTGCCAGGCCAGATGATCCCACACCAACCCCTTAAATTCAGGAGCAGAGGAGATTATGCTGGATCACTGGTGGCTCATCCAAGCTGCCCGGATCTCCTTCCTCCCATCTCAGCCTGTGTCAGCAGCACCTCTGGCTGGGCCACTCAAGCCTTGGCTCGTGGGAGGAGGGGGAGTGCAGGAGCATCCCCACCTCCGCCTCCAACCTGCCGACATGGAAACACACAGACGTTTTGATCCGCTGGGAGATTTAAAAATTATTGCACCTTCCCGACGTTCCTCAGAGCAGGCGGGAGCACGGCGAGGCCACCCGGGCCCCGGCTGACAGCAGGCTGCCTGCCCGGCGTCCGCCTGCCCGGCGTCTGCCCTGCCGGGAGCCAGAGCAGGGAAACAATATCGGATCCGCAAATAATGCTGGGAGCCAGGAGGCCCTTCCCGGCTCCTGCGCCAGCGAGGCGGAAAGCATCTGCCCGAGACAGGCCGTACCTAGGCAGGGACACGGCACCTCCCCGGGGCGGGCGGCGGTGGGCAGCCACAGCCTTCCCCGCAGGCAGTAACGGCGCTCGGGGCTGGCTGGGGTTTTGGGGCCGTTGTTTATGCCCATCACAGCCCCGCGCACCCCAGCAGTGGGCACAGAGCAAGAGGACATGGAGCATGTCCAGTGCCAGACCCCACCCCAGGAGGGGAAATGCCCTAACCCAGACCCCGAAACTCAAACAAATCAAACCAGAACGCCCCGAAACAACCCTTCAGCAGATAGCAAGGCACCTTAGGGCGGTGCTGCGCGGGAGGGTGCGAAGGCCACCCATTCCTTCTGCCCCGGCGGAGAGCAGAAATGTCACCGTCACCCGTGTAGCCCCGCGGGGCGATGCTGCGGCCGCTCCCGGGGCAATGAGGCAGGTGGGCAAACAAGGCTCCCCTCCAGCGCAGCCCCCGGCAGCTCCCCAGGATGGCTCGGTCACCGCAGCACCTTTATTTTTTCCTTTGTTTCGGTGTTTTTTGATGTTGTTTTAATTTTTTTCCTACCAATAAAGGTGCTTCATGAGGGCCGCCCCCATGACTATGTGCTCCTTCCCCACTCCAGGATCCACATCTGTGGGTGCCTCCAGCCGCCCCAAACAGCTGCTGGGGACTAGTCCTGCGGCGCTGCCACCCGCTGCTAGGCCCCTGCCTGCAGCAGCGGGCAGGAGAGCGACGGGGCGGCGCTGCCCGTCCCCGGAGAGCGCTGCGGGGTGTGAGAAACACCCGTGGGGCTTCGTGGCGGGGGCACCTCCTACTTTGCTTCCACCCAAGAACACGAACACCCACGGATGCTGATCCCTCGTGGGGATGAGGATAATGGGGGAGAAGAGCGGGACAACCGCACCAGGGTTCGTCGTGGGAGGGGACACGAGCATCCGCGGGGGAAGGGAGAGGACACGGACACGGGAGCGGGGGGGGGAACGAAGAGGTACTCACCGGCACGGGCGAGGCGCAGACGGAAGGATCCGAGNGGGGGCGGGGCCTCTTTGTCGCTTGGTCACACCCCGCCTCCAAGCCCCGCCCTCCGCCCCGCCCCGCGGCGAGACCGCTCCGGCATCACTGGCCCGGGGATGCTCCGAGGGCTGCAGCGCCCGGGGACACCTCAGAGCCCTTTCCAGGGCCTAAGGGGGCTCCAGAGAGCTGGAGAGGGACTTTGGACAGGGGCCTGGAGTGACAGGACACGGGGAATGGCTTCCCACTGCCAGAGGGCAAGGTTAGATGGGATATTGGGAAGGACTCATTCCCTGTGAGAGTGGTGAGGCCCTGGCACAGGGTGCCCAGAGCAGCTGTGGCTGCCCCATTCCTGGAAACATTCAAAGCCAGGTTGGACAGGGCTCTGAGCATCCTGGTCTAGTGGTGGGTGTCTCTGCCTATGGCAGCAGGGTTGGACTATATGACCTTGAAAGGTCCCTTCCAACCCAATGCAGTCTGTAATGCTGTGTTGGGATCTGGTTATTCCCCAGTCCCACGTGAATGGCATAGACTGGGAATGAGGAGCTGGGAAATCTCACCTGTGGGTCATGTGGCTGCTGGGGTAATGTTCAGGCTGATGGCTGGAGGTGTATCACCCCTGCCTGCTCTGCAGCTGTGGCACCTGGCTGTGAATGCTGAGTTTGTCAAACCTCATCTGCAGCCACTGGCTTTGGATAGAGCTGTGCACTGCCAAATCACCCCCTCTCTTCCCAGTCAGGGCCACGTCCCTGGGTCGCTCCCTTGCAAAACCTCTTTCCATATCCTGGATTAGTCTCACATCTCTAGGGTTTGCTTTCCAAGCCCTATGTCCCCTTCAGAGCACAAATGTCCCATCCGGCTGCAGGACAGTGGGTGCTTGGTGGAGATGTGCCTCCACAGCCACAAACCCCAGAGATGCCACACAGACACCCCAGTCATGCCAGCAGCCATGTCCAACAGGGATGCCAGGTTGTCCCTGTGTGCTGCAGAGCTCCCAGGCTGCCCGAGGTTTTCCTCCACGGAGCCAGGGGATACTCTGCAAAATCCTGGCATCCAGTCTCTGGCCCCATGCTCTGGGCACAGACCTGAGGCCTTGGCACGAACACAATGACATGATGCTGGGTGGGACCCGCTGTCTGGGATCCCGCTGGCCAACATGTGCTGCCTGATTCTCAGGGCAGGGATTCCCATGGCTGGTGCCGTGCTGCGTGGCTGGGCTCAGCCCCAGCCGACACGCTCGCAGTGGGAGCCCTGTTAGAGTGTCAGTGGTGCCCTGGCAGACTGTCAGCCCACTCTGAGCCTGTCCAAGGAATGCTGAGAGCGAGCCGCCGTGGTGCGGCGTGACAGGGACGCCAGGCTTGGCTCTGGAAGGAATTGCCTGGGGCTCGCCCTGCCACCATGGCTGAGCAGGAAGGTGCCGGGCAGAGGTGGGTGACAGCATGGCATGGGGCCAGCCGTGTCATCTGCCCCCAGCAGAATAGTTACCTCTTAAATTTTCTTTATTCCTTAATTTCCTTAGCCCTTTGCTCCTGTGAAAGGGACTGTGGAAAAATAAATCTCTGTCTGGGATTTTACTTCTCCAAGAAAATGCTGCTGTTATGGGTTAGGAATGGCACTCCCTAATTTCGTGCCCCCTGCCCAAGTCTCTCCCAAACCAGATGCTGCTCATTCCCTCCCTCTCACTGCCTCCTTCCTGCTCTGGGAATGGAGTTGAGAACTGGAGGCACAAAAAGGTGGGTTGAGATAAAAACCATTTACTGGAAACAGCACTTCTGTGAGGATCTCAGCACTCCCCATCATCACACTCAGCCATGGGACAGGGGCACTATTTCTTCACGATTCTTTTATCCCTGGTGACACTGCTGGTCCTTTCAGCAAGCTCCACTGGTCCGTATTGTGGTGCGGTCTCATCTATCAGTGTCTTGAGTTGATGAAGGCCAAGCACAGACACAGCTGGGACTCACAATACCCAGCCCTTCCCTGCCACAAGGATTCTCCCTCCTCCCTCTGTGCCCATAAGCTCCAGAGGTGCATTTCCAGCCCAGTACTAAAGCAGCTACACTCAGCAGGAGCGGCCATGGACACTCAGGTTTCCCTGGCAGTAGGAGAGCAAAGGGGCAGCAGATTGCTCCAGCTCACCCCTGCCCTGGGAGTTGTGGGTAAAAAGGGATGGGAAATTCCCATTTTATTTCCAAAGGAGATGCTGATTTTGTAGGTGTCCTAAAATGTGGGTTCCTCACCTGGCCCTGCCTTGTCCATGTCCTCTGGGCAGATATAGTGCAGCCTCAACTGAGTGGGATAAAGCATGTTGGGTTCCCACTGGGAAATCTTGGTTCCATCAGTCACAGGACATTAGTTTCCATAATTTTTCCTCAGTAGGATTCTTACAGAGTTTTGCCTGTAAAGTAATCCCAACCCAGCACTGGGCTGAGGTCCGGGGAGGACACATTTCACTGTATCTGTGGCTGGATCTCTCTGCACACACTGAGCAAAACATCCATTCCCACCCCTCTATTTACAAGCACTAGGTACCACCATCTTGGCTCCACGTGCTGAGAGTCCCTGAACCCTTCCTGAAGGCACGTCATGAACCAGATCCACCCGCTCTCCCACCTGCACTCCTGCCTCCTTGCCGTGTCACGTGTGGAAGCAGCTTCCTGTTCCCAGGATTAACTTCGGCTCCAGAAAGTATAAAGATCAGTCCACTGACAATGGTTTTCCTACTTATACATATTTTATTGCATTAAGGGAAAGACATCCGGCTCTGCAGTGTCTGCAAGTCGAGCCCAGACAAGATTATCCAGCACTTACCAGGAGTGCAAACAGCTGAGCATTACTGCTGTGCTTTGCAGTGTTTCACTTCGGAAAGGGCCCTGCTTGGGAATAAAAGCTCTTTCCAGGGACAAAGCCCTCATGTAGATAAATGATTAAAGGAAAAACACTTACCAAGGGCATTGGCACGCCAAGGCAATGTGTGACAGCCAGCACAGTTTATCCATCTGGGCAGTATTTATTTCTTATGGAAGGAGTTCCCAGAATTACTTATTGGGAGAACTCCTGTGGCCAAACAATTAGCAGTGTTAAAGAATCCCCTCCTAGTCTATCCCAGAGGGTGCCACATGCCATCCTTCTGCCACCCCTCTGAGAGGATGAGGAGCTGTGCCATGCACCACACTGGTACCCAGCTTTAGGGATGGGATGAGACCCACCTCGCCCATCCAGGGCTGTACCTGCAGAGCTGGGCTCTCTGGAGCTGGCACTGTGAGTCCGAGCCACAAAACATGACAGGTCAGACCCCACCTGAACAGCTGCTGCCCTTCATGGGAACGAATTGTGTTTACACCTTCAGTGAAGATACAGGAAGGTGTCCTGCTTGCCCTCTCCATCACAGACTGTGGGAGCAGATGTCAAAAAAAAAAAAATCTTTAAATGTTACAGACAAAGTGCCTGCTGGCTAATACTGCACTGGGGATGTCAGCCTCATGTTCACACCGAGAAAACAACATAAGGCAGGTACCTCTGAGAGTCTGGAGGACCAGAACAGCATCCAAAGGTGACTGTGGTTCCATCAGGCTTGAGAGTGGCAAGAGAAAGCAGAGACACCAGCCTGCAGGAAAGGCTCTGGGTCTAACGAGAAACTGGAGACTAGGGATAAATGAAGACAAGATGCAGAAGATTTTGAGTGTGAAACTAAAACTACTGAGTTTGCAGGAGGAGCAGGCCAGGAACCTGTAAAGAGCAAGCCTGTAAGAACCTACTGGTGCTGACAGAGTTGTCATCAGGTTGTTCCAGAGAGAAGGGTGGGAACATCTGCCAGGAGCGAAGAGAAGGTGGATGCTGGGCCGAGAGGCTTGAGCACCCTCAAACAACATTGCAAGGGCCCTCAAAGAGGAGGGGCAAAAGTGCTTTTGGAGGGATGAAGGTGCTATAATCACCTGTCTGCAGTGGTCATTCTAGTTATCCGTGGATATGAGGACAACATAACCAGCATAAAGTGAGCTGATGGGGTGGTTTTTTTTGTACCTGTTCCTTTTGGTTGTTTTTAGAAGAGCTATTTGGGAAAATAACTTCAGCTCCGGTAGGCATGAGTCAATGCCATTTGGCATAAATGGGAAGATCAGTAGGGGCAGATTGGTGGCTGTTGCTGAGAACAAGCACAAATCAGGAGAAGTGAGGCGAGCTGGTTTCTGCAGATGGGCAGGTTTGGGAAGTTGAGCATGCAAACAGAAAAGAGAAAGAAAAGGCACAAAAAAATCCCTTCAAAGCACAAGGCAGAGGCTGGTGAAACAGAGCTTCTCCCCTAGCAAACAAGCAACATACAGACACCAAGGAGGGACTCTGGAAAGAGTGGAATGTCTGCAAGGAAAGAAAAGAGCCCTTGCTGGAAGATGAAGGAGTGCAGGGAGACTGTGAGAACTGCTTGCAGAGTTACATGGGATAACTATTCGCCCTTCAGCCAGGTAGTTGGAGACAGTCCTGCTGTGTCCTCAGTACAGTGCCCTGGAGGTCAGACATCTCCTGCTCCCAGTGTTCCAAGAGGACAATTTGTGGCCAGTGACAACATGAGGGCACTGGGACAGCAGCATCAGGGAGGGAAGAGAGTCTTCAGAGATTTGCTGAGGGAGAGAAATGTGGCTGCACCTGGATTCAGGAAGAACGAACCTTGTGTCTCCAGCAGCGAGGGTGCAAAGTGTTTCTGTGATGAGGGAAAAGAGGAATCCAACCCCAGATATTTGCAAGGCTTCAGGGGAAAGAAAGCAAACTTGGTGGGCACAAGAGCTCTGGGACTGCAGAGCAGTCTGCGTGCCTGCAGGATCCTTGACTGGAGAGCCAGCGGTCTGGTCAGCACAGGGGAATCTTGAGCCACCAGCATGGCACAGGATGCGAAACTGGCCATGGGGACAAAGGGTCTGTGTGGGAAAATGTTGATGCTGTGTTATGTTAGTGAGACCTGTCTGTGTGCACAGGGAGCACTTGAGGAGGAAGCTGAGCTGGGCTGTCAGGATGCCTGAAGAGGAGAGAGTCCATTGGAGAAGACATGGTGCAACATGGTCAGCCTGGAGAAGCAAATCCCAGCCGGGACATGGCTGCAGCACCAGGGAGGAGAGCCCTTGGCTCGAGCATGCTGCTGTGGGGCATGCCTGCAAGAGCTAGCAGCTGAAACTCAGTGCCAAAAATTACTTGGACCCAGGATTCAGCTCCTTAGATCTAATGCACCAGGGTTTGGGACACCAGTGTGGTTTCGATATATTCCTGGGTGTATATTGAAAGGGGAAAGGCTCTTCTGGCTCACAACCACCAGATCCCATGGCCAGTGGCACTTGGGGAACTCTGGCGTCTCACAAAGTGCCTTCCCAGGAGATTTGGGGCCCAAAGTTGTCACTTCATGGGGCACATACAGGAGGTGTTTGGGTTCCTAAATCCATTTGTCATCACTGAAAACTTTTCCCTTTACCTAAAGTAAACCTCTTCTAAGTACAGTTCTGTGTTCACAGAGTCTTTGAGTGGATTTAGTGAACCAGAGATGGAAAACTACATGGCTGGCCCACTGGGAAGGTATCACACAGACAGACCCAGCACAAGACCCTGGGGTAGGGCACCCACGTCCAGCTCCCTCCCTGTACCCTGCGACCTCTCCATAACCAAGGGCATACCAAAAAGCTGGTATGCCCAGGACAGCACCACAGTCTGGGCTACTGGAAAACCGGGTTGGGTTCTCTGGCACCAGTTGCCTTACTTGGAGAGTGCAGAGGGATGAGGCACAGCAGACCATGTGTCCCCCCCAGCAAAACTCCCATGAGCCAGGGCAGGGGAAAATGTCAGAGGTGCTGTGTGAGTGGGATGCAAGTGGCATCCTCATTTCATTTTCCGATAACTGTAGGGCTTTGCAATTACATCTGCTGATCTGATAGTCATTAGGGAATGATCAGCCAGTCATTGGCAGGGGCTGTTTGCCTTTCTGCTAATTAAATTACATTTGATTTGCAATCAAATCTAATGAGTCAAGTGAGCTTGAGGTAGGCTCAAGTGAAGCACAGGCCAGCTCCACAGCCTTGCTTTGCGGCTTTTTTTGCTTCCTTTGTTTGAGGAGCCACATCCCAGGAACCACCCTGAGGCACAGGGGAATGAGGGACATGTCTGCAGGTGAGCAGTGCCAGCTTTGTGGCAGGGGCAGGGCTCCTGCTGTGCTGCCAGCAAGGGACCTGCGAGGCTGTGGACTTCGAGATGTGCACCAGTGCATTGGGGTGGCATGGCCAAGCTTTGGTAGTGGGGGGGATATAGGGGTGGCTTCTGTGAGAAGTTACTAGAAGCTTCCTCCATGTCCGGCAGAGCCAATCCCTGGTGGCTCCAAAGACGGACATGCCACTGGCCAAGGCTAGGCCAATTAGGAGTGATGGTAATGCCTCTGAGATTACATATGGAAGAAAAAGGAAAAAAAAAGGTTCTTGTGCAGTTGTAATTGTGGCCAGATAAGAACGGGGTGAAAATATGTGAGAGGAAAGCTCTGCAGACACCAAGGTCAGTGGAGGAGGGGAAGGAGCTGCTCCAAGCGCCAGAGCTGAGATTCCCCTGTCCCCCTCATGACAGGTGTGTCTGGCAGCTGCAGTGGTTTGGGACACCGGTGTGATTTCAATACACTCCTGGGTGTGCATGGAAAGAGGAAAGGCTGTTCTGGGCTCACACCCGCCAGATCCTGTGGTCTCATTCTGCACCATCCAAGGCAGAGGGACAAGCCTGGTCCTGGTGTCTGCATGTCGTTTGAGTGACTCCTGCTGTGGTGATCACACCACCAGATGGTGGCTGGTGCTGCACCCGTCACGTGCAAAGGCACATCCAGGAGCCTCTAACACATGACTCCTCCAAGCAGGTTGGCTGGGCACCCATGCACTCAGGTCTTTTTGGGATGGCCAAGAGCCCACACGTCCTGAGCAGCAAGTGGGACCTGGCTCAGAGGCTGAAATTAAAGTGTCATCCTTGTGCCAGCCGGTGCTACTCTTACAACCTGAGATGATCCCATACACTCACATTTTATTTTTAAAAAGAGAAAAAATGAAAAGTCAAGAGGATTAACTATCACATATGGCACAGAGATTGTCTGGAAAGACCAGCTTAGCTTCCCTCTGAGCGCTTAAGCTGATATTAGCAAATACAAACCCTAAACAACATTGGGAAGCCTAAATGGAGCCCAGTGCAATTGCATCAATTTAAGAATCTGATTAGAAATAGCATAAATATTCTTTAACTTGTTGAAGGCAACAATGTAAGACAAACAACGAAGACACCAGAATTTGGCTCCTTGCTCCTCTGCTCTGAGAAATGACATCAGGAGGGAAAATCTTGTGGCTCTGAAACTGCCCTCACTTGGGCAAGCTCAGCCAGGATTACTCCTGGCTGTTCACCATCCACAGCCCCTAGGATGACAACAGGAGGGACCACACACCCCAGCACCCCGGTTCTCCCCAGACAGCTACACCAAGATCTGGGGAGGGATTCTGTTTATTTGGCAATGAGCAGGGACTGTGTGCTGGAGGAGCAGGGGCTGTGTCAGAGTCTTGACCACAGAGCTTGGAAGAGGGATGGTGGAGCAGCAACCTGGGCGTGGGTCAGAGCATGGGTCTTGCATTGCTTGGCAGGAGCATCCATGAGCCAGTCCACACTTCCTGGAAAACAGGCGGGAGAGGTGGGGGCTGAGTGAGGCAAGGAGACCAGCAGGACTCCCCATTAGGATCAGTGCATTCTTCTCCAGTTCGCCCCAGATTTGTAGGGTGGACACCTCCAGCAAGGGATTTCTAGTAACCCCTACAGCTGTGTGTGCATCCACATGCTGGGAAAGCACAGGCCAGGGAGGGCCAACAGCAAATACGTTTTGCATGGTGAGACACCAACCCCCTCTGGCCACGTTTGCCAGTCCACAAGCCCAGGGACCCTTTGGCAGGAGCCAGTGTCCTGGCCCTCGCTGCTCAGCTGTGCAGCTGTTTCCCTGGTTTCAGCTCACGCGCCTGTGTTCAGTGCCAGGCACTTCCCTCTGGGGGTCTCTGAGCACTGCTCCTTGGGAGTCCCTGGGTACTGCTACCTGGGGGTCCCCACTGCAGAGCAGCGTCCAAGGGAATGGTCCAACCTGTGTGCAAGCTCCAGCACAAGTTCAAACAGCTCAACCCCAGAGGAATTCAAAGAGTTCTTGGTGGCCCTTGCTGGGGCACCAAGAGGGACAATTTCCAGGAGAGGACATTGCAAACACCATGTCGCACTGCAGCAACTCACCTATGGTTCACCAAGTCTGCATTCCTCTGTGGAAGTAAAGAGAAAGCCTGAGTCCGGCACTGTGGTCTGAACAGTCCCATTTAACACCCAAAATAGACTACTCAGAAGAAACTTGTGGGTTTCTCCTTGCTCAGTGTGCCCAGACAGAGCACCTCTGGCTGCCAGCACTTCCTCCTGCCAGCTCAGACCACAAAGTGGCACTGATGGGCTGAGCTGGTCTCTGCCTGCGTGTCCCTGTACTGGCCCTGGGCAGTGCTCACCTTGCCTGGGTAAGATCCAGATCGTATCGTCAGTGAAGCCGGTCAGCTTGGCAAGTGTCTTGAACCGCAATTTGATTTCACGTCTCACCCACTGGGTTCTGCCTAAAGACAAAGACATGAGTTAGCTTCAGGCTATGCCTGACCCCGTATCTCCTGGGAAGCTGGTGAGTGTGTCCAGCCGAGAGTGGGATGGATGGCAGTCCCTGGGAGAAGGCTGGAGGCACTGGCAGAGGTCCTGGAGAGCAGTGGTGGCCAGGCACATGAGACACCCCACCCAGGGAACAAGATGAGCCAGAGGTCCTGACACCAGCACAGTGACTCCTCTCTTGGTTCCTGTCCCCACTGATTCTGTTCCCCCTTTGCAGCAGGACCCCCACTCTCCACCCAATTTCACCAAGCAACTTACCCAAGGCCATGGACTTGCAGCACTGAGCTCCAGCCTCCCCTGCCACCCCAAACCACTGCCCCTTCCCTGCCACACAGGGAATACACAGTAGCCCCTGCCTCACTCCTGCCCCTCACCCAGGGCAGGAGTGAAGAGGGAGACCTCCCGTCCCCTGGCTCCTGGCCTTGCAGAACCCTCAGAAGCACCTGACCCCTCTGAGCAGTTCCCCGCTGCTGGCTACGCACTGTAAAGTCTCAGCATGTGCAAGGTCTCCTTGTTCTTCTCTCTGGTGGCAAGGACAATCATGTAGGACCTGTTGTCGGTATCCACCAGCTGCACCGTCTTATTGCCTCTGTCTGCAAAAGGACGTGCAGAAAAATCAATAACCTCCTCCTGGAAACCCCCACGCTGCAAAGGGGCTGTAAGAGCATGAAGCCCACCAAGCCCGTCTTTCCTCGGAGTCTCCCCATCCTGGTTTTCTCTCTTGCTAAGGCTCCTCTGAAAGCCTGGGGGAGCCCACAGACCACAGCAGAGCAGAGGGATGGGGAGGTGAGGGCAGAAAGGGCTGTGGATGGTCAGTGCAAGCTGTTGGACGGTGTCAGACTGATCTTTGGGCTGGGAACAGTGGAAAACCACTCCAGCTCCATCCCCTGGGAACATCCACCCACCGCCTCTTTGCAGAATGAACGTGCTTTTTCCCAGGGTTTAAGCATGGTCTGAATGTGTTTCTCCCAGAGGGAGGGACTGGAGTTTCTGCCATGCTGCTGGGCCACCAGCCCTGGGGTGCAGCTGGCACCTGGACACAGAGGGATGTCCCACCCAGGACACAGGAGGGGCAGGCCATGCCCCCAGGAATAGCCAGCTGCTTCAGACAGGGATGATGGGAGATGCCTCCACCCTGCCCCAAGAGCCAGGCACCCCCACTCACCAGAGCTGTGGTATTCACCCGGGCTGCCTGTTGGCTTGTAGATCGACTCAAATTTCATACATTTCTCAGGGCTGCAAAACAGTGAAGGATGCTCCAGCTGAGGTGAAGTGACCCCCTTTCCCCTCCCCTGTTCCAGGGTTGCTATCCCAGACGTGGGACTTGCTGTTCAGAGATGGGATGGTGTGGCCAGGGCAGGAGGGGACAGACACCACTCTTGGAACAATGGGTACCTGGGCTGGCAGGGGACAGTGCTGGCACCTGGGGATTATCCATGCCCTCACTTATGCTCTGAGCTTCTGGGATGAGGCTGGTTCTGCTGGGAAAGTTGTAATCATAGGGTCCCGTCCCACTCTCTGTGGTGGCACTGGTCCTGGCTGGTGCTGCCCTGAGCCTGCCTTAGAGAGCGGGTGCCCACAGCTGTCCCAAGCCCTGGTGGTCCTGTCTCAACCCCTGCCCAGGTCTTTGGTGAGTGCACTCAGGTGGAGACCCACTAGTGAAGGTCCAGGGAGGAGGCTGGTAGTGAAGCCTGTGGAGAAAAGCTTGTGGGACTTACGTGGGAATTGCAAAGGAGACCTTCAGGTCACCATCCTCCAGGACCTCAATGTTGGCCATCGCCATCTTCAGCTGGTCCTTTTTTTCGAGGTAGGTCTTGGAGTCAGAGGCCATAGCAGTGATGTACCATGTCCCTGCAACCTGGAAGTGAGAGCAGGCTGTGAGTCCAGAGGAGCAGTCAAGAGTCCCCACCTCAGGGACCAAGCCAGGACATCCTCAGTCCATAGAACACCCACATCCCTTCCCGGCAACAAAACTCCCTCAGGGACTTCCCTTCCCTTCCCTTCCCTTCCCTTCCCTTCCCTTCCCTTCCCTTCCCCCCACACTCTTTTCCATGCTCTCAATTCCTGTAAATTTGCATTATTAATCCACAGGATGTCTGGAGCTACCATAGGCTTAAAAAGCAATGGAGGTTTTTTAGGCCACTTGAGCATTTTTGNCCTTCCCTTCCCTCACCTTCCTTCACCTTTCTCTCGTCCAGCTCCGCAGCTCCCAGGTCCGCAGCCTGCACACGCAGCAAGCAGAGCAGGGCCAGCCCCAGGCTCAGCCCCAAGGTCCTCATCTCGCCTCAGGTCCTTTCGCTTCAGCAGTGGAATGGGGAGTGGTGCCGGGGCTGTCGGATTTATAGCTCCGTGCTGCCCCCTCCGCCCCCCCGCTGGAGCCGTGCCGAGCCCCACGGGAGCGCTCTCGGGGTTGGCTTGGGCAATGGGGTGGCCTCCAAGGGCAGGAGTCAGCCCAGGGTGAACAAACCCCTGGGGCAGAGGGGGGCCTGTGCCTCCCAGCCCCAAAACGGGGTTACAGGAACTGTTGCACCACTGCTGAAATTGGGGATTTCCCCGGTTCTTTGAGTTGTTTGTGAAAGAACAACGCGAGCCGTTGTTTTCCAACGGGCTGCCGGAGGGCTGCCAGGAGGAGCGGGAGGTTCTTCCCGGCAGCGGCCCCGGGGCAGCCCCGTTGCCCAGCTCACCAAGGCCCTCGGTGACCCGTTCTTCTGGCCGGGATGAAACCGGCCCCGGGATCCTGCTGGGATCGTGCCCAAATCCAGCCCCTCGCTGGCACAGCCTGACCCGCGGTGCCTGCGCCGGGCCACTCAGGGCCTGCCGAGCGGGGCACCCTGAGCAGGGCAGGCAGAAGATGGGGTTTGTGTCACTGTGGGAGTGAGTCCCTCCTTCCCAGAGTGTGATGTCTCCTATGGCTGGCTCTGCCAGGCTCCTGGGGTCACAGCCCCACACCTGCCTGGGCACTGAGGGGCTCTGGGACAGGGAGGCAGTGGGGGGGCCCAGAGGCTGCCGTCGCTCTGAAGGAGGGGGATGAAAACTGCCCTTGGGGCTCATGGCAGCATGGCCTTACTTTGGTCAGATGGGGGACCAAGGGGGTGGCAGACAGGCATGGGGGTCCCAGTCCTGCCCCATAGGCAGCCCTGGTGCCACCCCACTCCCAGCTGGGTGGCCCGGGAGAGCACTGAGCAGGGAATGGCATTTCCTGGGGGTGTCCCGGCAGGCAGCACCGCACAGCCTGACTGCTTAACCCTGTCTGCCCAGAGCTACTGACTGCCCAGCTGGGCTGTGCCAGCCCCTGTTCACCCTGGCTCCATTCTTCCCTGCCCTGGCAGCTGCTCCCCTGCACCTTCCCCATCCTCTGTTCCCCATCCTCCCCATGCTGGGCACAGCAAACATCACATCAAGGAAGCCCCCTAACACCTGTGGGGGGCTGACAGGAAGAGTCAGCCCCAGGACTGTTGGGCTTAGGGTGCCTGGGGGCCCTGGCAGCACCCTGCTCCCGCCAACAAAGCACCGAGCTCTGGGGCAGCTTCTGCATCTATTTATTTAGGAGGTTGAGGGTGATCCTGGTGTGGAGCAGGGGAGTCTGGCAGAGCCTGGACAGGGAGGATGGGAAGGAGCACCACGGAGTTAGGAGCAGAGCTCATCGTCCACTAGGTCTGTAGGACACACGGCCCTTCAGCTGCAGAGGCAGGACAGGCAGACAACTGGTCAGAGCAGGGCAAAGCCAATGTGACATAGAGCCCTGAGGCAGGTGGGGGATCCCCCAGGGTCTGCCAGTCCCTTCTCAGCCCAGGCCATGCTGGAAGGCAGTCACAGCTTCCCCTGGCCACGCTCACCTGATGTCCTTGGTGCATTGATCTGTTGGAAAGCAGAGAGGAGTGAGTGTGCCATTGGCAGCACCCTGAGCCCCCACACAGAGTCCCCATGCAGAGGGGCCGCAGCTGCCACCCTGTGCCCTCGGGCCACTCACCTGACTTGGGCAGGATGGCCAGCATGTCCTCAGTCAGGCCCATGGTGGGGATGAGCTCCATGAACTTCTGTAGGAGCTGGGGGCTCACGTCCTGCTCCCTTGCTGCAGCCACACACCCAAAGTGGGGGCTGGTGAATGCAAGGAATCCCGGCAGCCAGCCCCACACTGGGGGTCCAGCTACTGTGGGGCAGCATCTGGACCCCAGGGAAGGGCTAAGGTAAAGTCATGAACATGCAGGGTGGGCACCAGGCAACCCACAGCTGCTCTGGGCTGGCAGCAAAGGGGCACAAGCCCCTTTGGATGAGTGACCCATACGCTTGGGGTGGTATGGTGTGGCTGGCAGGGTTGGGTTTCTGCAGCTGGGCTGGCACACTGAAGGGGGCTCTGGTTCAACCCGCAAACACCTGGAGATATCTTTAGTGCAAGGTTTCATTCACCCCAAAATTAATTCCCTAGGTGATGGACATGGGGTGCTGCTGTTGGTGGCCCTGGATAGTGGTGGGGAGCCCCGCCCCTGCCCACCGCCAGTGCCCCCATCCCTTTCTGGGAGCCAGGTCCCCACTCCCAACACGCACTGAGGAGCTGCAGCGCCATGCTGGGCTCTGTCTCGCTGTGCTGGGCCTCGTGCAGGATAGCGTAGTGGCTGTAGTCTGTGTCCATTACACGCACATCCCTCTTCTCTTGTGCTCCTAAAGGACCCCAGAGGTGACCAGGTGGGCAATGTGGTACAGTCTGAGCCCTCCTGGGCCCTGCTGGGGCCCATGGCTCAGTGCCCAAGCCTCAGATTTTCCTGAGGGGGGTATGAGGAGGGAACCCCTGCGCGATGTGGAGGAGCCAGGTGCCCACCCGCCCACGACTTCTCACTGAGCTGTGGAGGCAGAGGGGCCAAGCCCACCTCCCACGGCTCCCAAGGCACTGGGGCTGGGGATGCCCACCCTCTGTTTCAGGGTACCCATGGCTCCAAAGCCCCTGCCCACACATACCCACGTAGTGCCCCGCCTGCCCGCTCTGCTGGAAGAGCAGCTCAAACTTTTGGCATTTGTCCAGCCTGGAAAAGGAACATGAGAAAGACAAATGTGTCTGGATGCCACATGGGAGGTCTGGGGGAGTTGCTGTGGTGGGGAGGGGAGTCCCGGCCCACAGGGAACTCAGTGAGCAGGGCGGACACTTACAGGGGCCAGACCAACTTCATGGCCAGGTCCCCTTCTGGCATGAAGCTGATGATGGCCATGGATGACTTCATCCCATCCTTCATCTTCAGGAAGATGGAGCAGTTGGAAGCGATGGCTGTGACATGCCACATCCCTGCAAACTGCACCAGGACATCACCAGTGGAATCTGGAAAAGCTGTGTGGACCTGCCAGCCCACTGCAGAAATTTGCCAACCTGCAGTGGACCTGCTGCTGTCTGTGGGGACCTGTCACCCTCTTCAGGGACCTGCCACCATCTATGGGTGTAGAAACCTGCCAGCCTGTGGTGGCAGACCTGCCACCCTCTGTGGGGACTAGCCAGGCAAACATGGGGACCTGCCACCTTCCTGCATGCAGAACACCCATGCCAGGTGTACAGGTGCAGCACCTGGCCCATGTTCCCTGGGGAAGTGCCACACGCCCTTGGGGACATCATGGCCCCGCGTGTTGGTGTCCCTGCAGTGGGCTGACGCTGGACACAGCAGCCAGGACTAACCTGGTTTTGCACAGGCACTCCTGGAAGCTGCCCTGGCATTGGCTCAGGGATGGAGCTGGCAGGTGCCTGGGGGTGCAGCACAGGCCCCCTGCCCCAGCCAGCCCCTCCAGCCCAGGCAGGATGTGCCAGGCAGCACGCCGTACAGTTACCTTCTCGGTGTCCAAGTCCGGCTGCATGGGGACCTGGGCCCCTGCCCGCAGCAGGCAGAGCAGGGCCAGCGCCAGGCCGGGCAGTGCTGCTGTCATCCTCTCCCTGGAGTGGATGTGGGCAGGACAGGCTGCACCCACCTTTATAGCCCCCACTGCTGGCAGCATTCCTGCCCACACCAGCTTTATGCAACAGGTTACACAAGAGCACAGGTTACTGTGCCCGGCTTAGGTGACAGCGCTGGTCTCTCCCCCCCAGCTGCCCAGTCCCAGATGAATGCAGCCTTGTGTGAGACCCAGCCCAGAGCACGCCAGGACCAAGTGCTGCCCCGTGCCCGCTCTGTGTCTGGGGGAGAGCGTGAGGTGCATCCCCGGGGCCCCCTCCTGGCTGTTCCCATTGGTTCTGGGGTCTGTCAGTGATGGGATGGATCCTGCCTCAGGATCCTCAGTGCCAGAGAATGGTTGTGCTGGTGTTCTACCCCACAGCCCGCTGCCCTCAGAATGGGTGGTCGCTTCTTAGGCTGGTGGGAGCAGGCTCAGACTCCACTGCTGGAGAGGGTCCAGGTTCATGGGATGGAGCCCAGGGGGTGGCCAGGATTGAGCCACACCCAGAGCTCACAGGCGTCCTCCTGCTTCATGTCCATCCTTCCCCAAACTTCTGGAGACCCCCTGATTGCCCATCGCCCCATTCCCATGCTGCCAGCCTGCTCTCCAGCAGGGAAACCAAGGCAGGGAGGCTGGGGGAGCCCAGGGTGCCCACAGGGCAGAGGGGGAGCAGATGCCCCAGTGGGTCCTAGCCTCGGGGACCCCTTTTTCTGGGACAGGACAGGTTCAGTGACCAGGTAGCACCATGGGGCAGGGCTGTGAGTGGACATGGGGTCTCAGCCCAGCAGCTCCACAGCCAGGAGGTGGGGTCAGCCCTGACCCCCAACCCCAGTCCCATCCTTACTGGCCATGCTTCCCCCTCCCCATTGCCTCGTTGGGGCTGCTCCACAACAATCCAGCAGGCAAGGTCTGGTCTTTTATGGGCTTTAATTGGGACAGGGATACAGGTGTGGGTTGTGAAGCCAGGGAGCGAAGGCTGCTGCAGTGCTGGGGGGGCACTGGGGGTCGGATGGGGCAGGGTGGTCACCAGCTTGTGGCGCTGTTGGGGCTCCGGCTGGCAGCAGCTGGTGGGTCTGCCTGGAAAAGATGGGGGGTGAGCACCCCACAGGGCTGGATCCCCAGTAGGTGTGAGGAGAGGAGCGACCTGGGGAAGGGTTGTGGAGAGGCTGGAGGCTCTGTGGGGTGAAGCAGCTTTAAGCACCCCTGTACCCTCCTGCAGGGCTGGTCTGAGCCCCAGCGAAGGCAGGACTCACCTAAGCAGCATCTGCCATGCATTTGTCTGTAGGAGGAAGAAACAAGGAGATCAGCTCCTCTGGGGGCTGTGGGACCTCAGCCCCCCTGAGGGATCCTGAATGGGGGCACCCCATGGCTCGCCCCATGCTGGCCCCACAGAGAGGCAGGGACAAGACAGGAGGGTCTCCTCCCTCTCAGTCCCCCTGGGGTATCCCACCCCCTAGTCCCCGACACCCTCCCCGTGCTCCCAGCCTCACCCGTCTGGGGCAGGATGAGGATCTCGTCGTCTGTCAGGCCCTGCTCCCTGGAGAATTGGGTGAACATCTCCAGGCGCTCGGGACTCAGCTCCTTTGTCCGGCCTGCAGCCAAGAGCAGGGTGAGAGGCAGCCCCCCTGTACCCACCAGCACAGGGGCACAGGAAGCCCAGCAAAGGGGTCCTGACCCAGCCATCATCCCTCCATGGGTCACCCCAGCTTGGGAAATGACCCTAACCCTGCCCTTCTCCCATGGGAAAGACAGGGTTAGGGGTCCTGGGGGGTGGACAGCATGGGGGTCCCGGGGCAGACGTACTGTAGAGCAGCACCATGGTGGAGGAGCCGGTGCTCTTGGAGATCTGGGTGGCCACCAAGGCGTACTCCTTGTAGTTGGTCTCCACCACATGGATGTTGTGCTTGCTGCCCCAGCCTGGGGGGAACATGGGGCACGGCTCAGCCCTGAGCTCTGAATCAGCCCCAAGGCAGGAGCAGGGACAGTAGGCCTGTGAGCGTGTCTGGGGCTGCCCCATGGGAGCTGGGCACTCACGTGGGCTGGTGTAGCTGAACCGCCCCGGCTGCTCTGTCTTGGTGTAAAGACTGTTCCTTGTCACGCACTCGTCACCCCTGGGGAGCACAGCAGCGGGGGATGCACCGGTGCTCACCCCCAGCACCCCCTCCCTGCTCACCCCCTCCCCATGCCCCATACTTGGGGTACGTGGAGGTAACTTCCAGGTTCCCCTCTGCGGTGGTGGAGATGATGGTGGTGCACATCTTCATCAGGGGCCTCTTCTCCTTGAACCAGTTAGAGTTGGAGGCCAGGCCGATGCTGTACCATCTCCCCGTGAGCTGCACACAACATCCACTCAGCCCCAGCTGGGCACAGACCCTGTCTCACCCCTCAGCCCCCACCAGCCCCAGCCCAGGCCATGTCACTCTCCCCTGGCAGCCCATTCCCCACAGCAGGACAGTGTCCCAGGGTCCTCGTTTCCCAGGGAGCTGCTACAGCTCTTGGCAACCACAAAACCAGGAACAAGGAAATAAATGCCTCTTTCATGACATGCCCTTCACTGTCCTTGGGTGTTTCCTTCCTCTTCCCCAAGCCCAGGGAATGTGACAGGACTGCCTGGCTCTGAGATGCCATTTCCATCCATTTGGGGGTCTGAGGAGGGGTCAGGACACTGGGTCCAGCACGGCTCGTTCCAGTCCGCTGTATGGAGCCAGCAGCGTGATGTCCCTCAGGGGAACTGCCAGCTTTGGAGAGCAGCTGTGCTGGGATCACCCTTGCAGCACATCCCAGACCCTTGTCCTCCCTCCATCCCCATACCTCCCTGGGGTGGCTGTGTCCCCCAGGACCTTTCCGGGGGCAGAGGGGTGTAGGGGACACCCCAGCACAGCAGCCTGTGGTTTTTTGTGGCCCTGGGCTGGGGTCTTTGTCGGGGAGGGGTTCTCATGGCCCATCTCTGTGCTGTCAGACTGAGACTGCTTTTCTAACTCTCCCCTGTAAGATCCCTGTGCATCCACACCCACTCCACAGCAGCAGCTTGGACCCATGCCTAACCCGGGGTCCTGCCCCACAGGCTGGAGCCTGCATGCTGGATCCCCTCCAGAGCCACCAAACCCAGCGGCTGGGAGGTCCCCAGGATGAGGGGCTGCATGTGCACTAGTGCGAGCCTGTCCCCCCATCCACCACCCCCTCCCCACATTTTCAGGGCAAGAATCCCCCAGCACACCCCAAACCTCCACAGAGGTGATGCCGGTTGGCCTGGGTCACCTTGTCCTGCTGGAAGTCAGCTTGGACAGGAATGCTGTCCTGGGCGTGCAGTGTCCCGAGCAGGGCCAGCCCCAGGATGCTGAGCAGTGTGGCCTGCATGGCCAAGCCGAGCCGAGCTGAGCCGAGCTGAGAGCTGGAGGCAGAGTGCTGCAGTGCCGGAGAGTTTGTTGAGCCCCTATTTATGGACAGGCGTTGCGGGGGCCCCCGGGGAGCCAGCCCTGCCTCCCCCCGTGCCGTTATGCAAGCTGGAGCGGGGCAGAGCGCTGAAGCCAAAGGGCAAGCAGGGGATCCTGGGAACGCTTCCCTCCTGTTGATAGGACATATTTGCTCCAGAGTGCCAAACTGCTCTGCAGTGAAAACAGCCAGCGGCCAGCGCAGTGGCCGCCCTGCCCCCAGCGCTGCTGGGCCGGGGCGGGGAGCAGGGCCCAGCGCTGCCCCAGCCACACACGGTGGCCTCACTCGGACCCAGAGTGGGGCTCCAGTGAGATGGAGGGAATGTCCGGTGCCTGCCAGGTCCCAACCCAACACATGGGACTTGACACCTGTGTGTGCTCCTGCGGGACCCCCTGCTTTGCCTTGACTCAAGTCCCTGCATCACCCAAGGAAGCCTCTCTGCTGGCCCCAGCAGCCTCGGGGTGTGCCCCACTGCGGTGCAGCTCTGGCACGTCCCGCTGGTGAGCCCCATGTTCAGCTCCCTGGAGACCAGCACACAGCCAGCTGGTCCCCAGAACTTCACACTCCACCCGCCCCAGCACCCTGCACCCTTTGCCAAGAGGGGCTGGAGACGCCCTCCCCCTTGGTTTGGGGTCACCAGCAGACAATCTGGGGACCCCCCTGCAGGGTGAGGGCTGGGTGCCAGCTGCAACGCCCATGGGTCTGGCAGGGTTTGGGCAGGGCTGGCCATGCCGGGCAGAGCCCCAGCCCCGCGGCGCAGCCCTGCCAAGGTGCTTTACGTAAGGAACATGTTTTCACAACAGCTGGTTTTCCCCTGGCAGCCCCCCCTGCACATTCCCTTCCCCGCGCCCCGCTGCGAGGCCGCCCTGCCCCGCGCACCCCGCGCCTGCCCGGCCCCGCGGATTTATGAAAACAAAACAAAAGCTGAGCCAGGCAGGGCTGGACATCACGAGAGCCTGGCTGGGGCCCTGCCTGCTGTGCTGGGGCTCAGTCTCCCCCGGAGGTCACCCTCAGGGTGCCAGGGGAACTCTCGCCATCGGGCACAGAGGCAGTGACACCTGGGGGTGTCACTGTCACCTGGCACTGCGGCAGGAACACAAAGTCCCCCCTGCAGCCAGGTACCCCCAGCTCCCTGCCCAGGTGCCAGGAGGGGGTGCCCGATGGATACCTGGGTGGTGCCCAGCTCTCCTGGAGGTGGCAAAGCTGGGAGCCAGCCCAAGGACCTGGGTGGCAAAGCTGGTGCAAGCTCAGGAGTATGGGAGCACTTGAACAGGGCTGGGGGCAGGACGGGGTATCTGGGCTGTGGGTCCCCGTGGCAGCAGGACACAGACCCTTGGGCATAACGCGGGTGTTTGCACCCAGAGATGGTTTAGCCCCAACGACAGATGGGCTGAGCTGGAATGAGAGGTGTGGGGAATCCTTGGGGGCCAGCCCAGCTCCCCGGGACTCTCCCCTTGCCCCCTATCCCCGTGTCCAGTGCAGCCACTTCGGGGTGCAGGTGAAGTGATCTGGATCCACCACAGCCCGTCTCTGGCAGGCTCGGGGGGCAGCCAGCCTGGACACGGCTGCCCCGCACGTGGGTGGTGGGAACAGGGGCTGGCTCCGGGCACAGCACGTGGCTTCCCTTACATAATTCCCTGATAAACAACATGTGTGACCAGTTCCTGCTAGGATTGCAAAATGCTGGTGCTGGGGGCAGACGGCTGCAGGGGGGATGGGGCCCCCACCTGCCTGCTGCGGGGCTGCTCCCTGTCCCCTCTTGAAGCCAGTGGCAGTGGGCACCACTCGCCTGGAATGCGTGGCAGGACGGCTCGGCCAGGCTCCACACACAGGGAGGAGGGGTCCGATGAGGGGCTGCAGCATTAACCCTGGGGCTCTCCCCTAGTGCAAGACCCCGCAGGCCCTGCAGCCCCCCCAGCCCCTGCCTGTCTCTCTGAGAGGTGCTGGCTGTGCGGGCAGGGGTCCAGCGCAGGCAGCAGCCCCTCGGGGAACCAGCTCTGCAGGGCTGGGGCAGGGGAACGGGGTGTGTCCCGGCCCTGGAGGCCCTGGGGATGGGAAGCAGGACTGTGGGACTAAGATTTCCTCCCCTGGGGTCCCTGAGGGATCTCCCAGCTTGCTGGGGGAAAAGGCAGATGCTGTGCTCTCCCCAGTGCCCCTAAGTCCATGCCCCACTGTGGCCCCAGGCACGGTGCTGTTCCCCTCAGGGCCGGGCCCTCCCTTGCGCCCCACCAGCTGGACCACAGGCACCACGTCGTGGGAACCACCACAATTCCTGCCCCGCTGTCCCATGGCTGGGGAGGGCTCAGGGAGAAGATGGTGGGGGTCTGCACGGAAGGGGGCTGCACAGCCCCCCAACACCCCCTCGGCATGCCTCAGCCAGGAGCACATGTCCAAGGCACTGGCAGCCCATGGTGGAGGCAGTGCCGGCCTGGCTGGGGCACACCAGGAGGTGACTGGCCTGTACACAGGCTCTTCTCTGAGGCGTTTATTGGGATGCTGCTGGCTGCTGCAGGAGAGTGGGGCACAGAGCAGAGGGGGGGACACAAGCTGGGGGGCACAGGACAAGGACAGACGCAGCTGCCAGCACAGCTGGAGGGGCTGAGGAGCCCCAGGGCTGGCTCCAAGCTGTGGAGCAGCAGTGGGAGCTGATGAAAGTGTGGCTCAGAACTGTGTGGCCGTGGGCAGCTGGCTGAGGTGAGGGCTGAGCTCTGGGACCCCCGGCAATTCCGTCTGCACCTACAGCTTCGTTTCTGGAAGGAAGAGAAGTGCTGAGGGGCTGGGGGGGTGTTCAAGCCCAGCGCCAGGGCTGGAGATGTACCTCTGTCTCCCCAAGCACCAATGAAAAGTGATGGAGCTGTCCCGAGGGATCCCAGCCCTCACCCCAGGGTGCCCCTGTGCCATCCCATCTCATCCCTGGGGTGAGGGATCCCAGCCCTCACCCCAGGAGACACCAATATAGATCCATCAAGCCCAGTCTGACCCATGTGGGGGGTGAATGGGGCTTGCTTTGCCAGGATGTACCTGATGCCCATCCTGAGTGATGGTTTGCCACACAAGGGCACAGACTCTTTTCTGGGGAATGGTCTGGCATGGCCTCTCCCGTGCAAGACCAGCACTCCCACACTCCTGGGGCAGGACCACACAGCCACGGCGCAGTGTGGATCTGGCCCAGTGTGCCCAGCCCACAGCCAGGACAGGGACACCTCACTGGTGCCCAGTGTGGGACCAAGCCCGGCACATGGGGGCACCCAGCTCATCACCCGGCATCCCCAACTCACCATCGAGGATGTGAAACTCATCTGCAGAATCACAAAACCCTGAAAGAGACACAGCCCAGGGGGTCACCGTATCTGGGACTTGGCACCCTCCTGCCCCTGCACCCCCAGGACATTGTGGGGCACAGCCCCATCCTTGCATCTTTGTCCCTGGGGTGGCCGGAGCATGGGGACAGGCCCCACACAGGTCTCCCTGAGGACCGTGTGCCACCCACCGTAGGTGGGGAAGTAGTAGGTCACATCCTCACTCAGACCCACAGCCTTGACATGCTGCTCAAACTTGTCCACGATGGCGTCACTTACCAGGCCGGTCCGTCCTGCATGCGGGGAGACACCATCAGTGGCCTCAGGCCCTACCTGGCCCTGCCCCGAAGCGTCCCATGTCCCTGCACGAGGCTCAGGGCCCAGGGGGCTTTCAGCTCAGAGAAGTAAGTTCCCGGTTCAGCCACCCCTGTCCTTCACCTGCCATGAGGCCCTGAGCCCCGACCCACCATAGAGCTTAACAGAGATGCTGCGGCCCTTCTGGTAATAGAGGATGATGAAGCTGCTGGGGTCGGCCTCACCCACCACCACATCCACCTTGCTGCTTTTCCTATGGCCTGCGAAGGACAAGAGGATAGCCCAGTTAGTCCTGGTTAATCCTGGTTAGCCCCAGCATCATCCAGGGGCTTCATTTCACCACAAGCCGGGTGCACAGGGGGTGAAAATCAGGGCCAGAGTGCAGCAGCCCAACAGGCACCAGCCCATGGTGTCACCTGTGATGGCATCCAGAGCTTGGAGACCCAAGATGTAAAATACTGGGAGGGCACTGGGAAGAGGGACATTGGTACCAAAACCCTGCCGAGAGCAGGACTGGGGGGCTCCAGCAACCTCCGGCCACCCCAGACCAGTCTCCCTCACCCTTCAGCAGGAAGCGTCCGGGGCCCTGGGCGGGAAGGTAGTGCTGCCTGATTTCCCAGCACATCCTGTCCCTGCATTGGGAGAGGAGGAGGAGATGTCAGCACAGGCTGTGGAGGACCTCCCGGGTCCCTGCCCGCCCTGCTTGCCAGGGTACACACACTGTGTTTCCTTGGGACTTTGTTTTCTCCCCAGGGAAAGATGTCCCAGAACACTGGGGAGACACCGTGAGAGATGCTGAGCCCAAAATCTGCTGAGCTC
Organism: Dicrurus megarhynchus; assembly: GCA_013399195.1. Taxonomy (NCBI): domain Eukaryota; kingdom Metazoa; phylum Chordata; class Aves; order Passeriformes; family Dicruridae; genus Dicrurus; species Dicrurus megarhynchus. Next base: position 367,488 of record VXAD01004647.1, on the reverse strand, counting down.
AAGGAGTCCCTGCCACCTCCCTGCAGCGCTGAGCCTGGTCAGAACCTCAGGGCCCACCAGGCTGGGGAAAGTGCTCACGGATGTGCTGAAGGTCCCCATCCTCAGACATGCTGCCTCTGGGATAGTCTCAAGAGCCTGGGCTGGGCAGCCACAGAGCCACCACATGCCTCAGTTTGGCCAGCCTGGCTATCCCCACACTGACCAGCCTGGGCACCCCGAGCCCAGCCTGGGCTAGTGGCCGTGTGGGTGGCATGGTGCCCATCGTGGCCAGGGCTTCTACTACGAAGCTCCCCAGAGGGTATGCTTGGCTCTGGGGCAGCTCTGTCCTCCTTGGAGCCTGTGGCCAGGGCACTGGAACTGCTCTGATCTGCTTTCAGAGTTCCCATCCCACCCAGCATCCCCTGTCCCCATCCCAGAGCACCAGTCCTGTTCTGACCTGCCTGCAGCATACCTGTCCCTGCCCACAGCCCCTGTGCCCGGCATCACTCACAGCTTCCTGAAGGTGCTGATGGCCAGGCTCTGCCCGTCCAGGACGGTCACTGTCACCATCGTGGCCTCCAGCTGGTGGCTGTGCTCTGCCAGGTAGCTGCAGCGGGAGGCCATGCCGACCAGGAACCACTTCCCTGAGAGCTGCATGGCACAGGGGTGGCACCATCTACAGGGCCACCAGCCTGGGGTGCCACCACTCAACCACCCTGAGCACCCTCCTTCCCCTCACTTGGCACCTCTGCCCACAGCACCTTGGGGTGCCCTTCAGGTGCTGGTAGGTGGGCTGGCAGGGCAGAAGGAGACTGACATGGGGACAGGCTGGGGGTGTGTAGGAGGTGTCCAAGGCACCTGCGCATGGCTCACACTGCCCACAGCACTGTGGGCACCCCAGTGCCACACTGGGTGTGTGCTGGGCATCACTTGATGCCACAGCCCCAGCTCGGCTCCACCAGCAGAGCCCCGAGCTCAACCCAAGAGTGAAGGCGGCTGCACCGGCCCTGCAGCAGCCCCAGATGGGTGAGGACGGGGGTTCCTGTGAGGCTCCGGCCCCTGCACCTGCCCTGTGGGCAGCTCTGCGGGCAGTGCTTGGGCTGAGCTGGGCTCTGGCAGCCCTGGCGGTGTGCGGGGGGCACCGAGGGGCTTGGGCTGGGGATGGGCTGGGAGGCTGAGTCTGGGGAGGACGGGGGGGTCAGCCCTGGAGGGGGACACGGGACAGGAGCCACCACGCCTCCCTGCAGTCCACCCAAGTGCGGGGTCAGCGGATGCCCACAGACCCCCCCTGCCCAATCCCTCACCTGGTGGAGGCTGAGCCCCTCCTGAGCCACCACCTTCTCCAGCGGACTCTGGGGAGGGGGCGGCCGCCGTCTCTGCGCCGCCCTCTGCCCCCGCGCCGTGAGGAGCAGCCCGAGGAGCAGGAGGGTGCGCAGGGCCGCCATGTGCCGGTGTGCGAGGCCGGCGCTGCCGGGAAGCGGCGGGGCCAGGCGGGCACGGCCGGGAGCCAGGGGCCGGCCGGGGTCAGCGCCGG
>VXAD01004647.1:333707-365743 GCA_013399195.1 Dicrurus megarhynchus | reverse complement strand
GCCTGACCCCAGCACCCCGCTCGGTTGCAGGCGCGGCGGCAGAATGACACGATGGACGCGGGCTGCCCCCGGCTCCCAGACACCGTCCTGTTCGAGATCTTTCTCTACCTGGACCACGCCGACGTGCTCTCGGTGGGGCTCGTCTGCCAGCAGTGGCGCGCCGTGGCCCGCGACGAATTCCTGTGGAAGGAGCTTTTCTACCGCTACTACCGCGTGTCCCGGGATGTGCCGCGGCACCCAGGTGCGCTCCGGGGCGCGGGGCTGATCCCGGGGGCGGCACCTGCCGTGAGCCCGGGACAGACACGCCTCTCCCCCCGCTCTGCTCTTTGCCCGCCGCTTTCGGGGTGGTGGAACCCCTGAACCGCGTTGCCTCAGCTGTGTCACGGTGTCATGGGCTGAGATGTGCACGGGAAGGGTTCTGGGACTGCCCAGACCCGTCAAAAACGGGGGTCAAAGGGCTGAAAGTGGTTTGCCTTTCCCTTCTTTTCACAGAAAGGTTTCTGAGCTCCCTAGGCAGGTGCTCTCTGTAGCTGCTGTCCAGGGAGATCCCGGGAGTCGCAGTGAGTCACCACACTGCTGCATCCCAGCCTGCTTAGGATCTGTGCAGTCACTGCTGGCTTGGCCTGCCCGGGACTTGGCAGCCCCTGTGCTGCAGCTCTGCCCCTTCTCCAGCTGGACCAGGCACTGCCACAAGCACCGTGGGGACACCTGTGCCTGTCTGGGGGATGTGTGGCCCCGTGACAGCACTGGGAGCATGTGCTGAGTCAGTAGCTGCCCCACTGTGGCAGGACAGGTTGGATTTGATGTGGGCTCACATCAGGAGCTGACTGAGCCTGGCAGGGCTGTCCCTGGCCGAGCTGTCAGAGGGCTTGGGGGTGGCAGTCGTGTGGTCACAGCTCTGCTCCCTGCTGAGCATCCGGTGCTGGAAGCAGTTTGGTGCAGTCTGGAGGGATGACCCAGCTCTGTCACGCCAGCTGGGACAGGCCCTGGGGACCTGGCAGCAGGAGCCCTTGCTGCCCAGGGTGTTTTCTCTCCGAGCAGCCCATTCCCAGGGTGTTGCAGGGCATGGGAGGGCTGTGCAGGGGGCTCCCAGCTGTGGCTGAGGGAATTGGATCCTGGATTATGAATTGCAGTGGCTACAGAAGGGCAGGAGGAAATGCCAAGGAAGAAATGCCAAGGATCAGGCAGTGGGAGCTGCTCTCCTTGCTGCAGGAACACCAGTGCAGAGGGGCTCTGGGAGGAGGTGGGATATGGATGGGATTCCTCCAGGCTGTGTGACTTTGCTCTTGCAGACCCCGGGAGCTCCATGGGGCTGCAGACATTCTCTTTAGGGTTTATCTAAAAGGCTCATTCCCTCCCAGCCTTCTGGAGCTGCTTAGTCAGCTGCCAGCCCTGTTCCTGAGCACTAATTAGGATCAAGCAGTCGGTGTAGCTCAGTAACATATTCAGGCACCTCCCTGGCTGCTGGAGCTGTGGGCACCCTGCAGAAGGCAGCGGGACAGGGACAGCTGGCAGGTGTGGGAAGGGGCTAGAGGGTGAGCTTGGGGAATACCCCTGCCAACCTGCCTGCCCTGGGCAGCTTCATGGTTGGAGGAATGATATCCAGTTGGTCTGTGAGAGGAAGTGTTGGGTTTGCTTGGCCAAATGGGGCCTACCCAGGCTGTTTCCCAGCCGGATGGGCTGGGACCAGGAGGTTCAGAGGGGGCTGAAGTGCCCAGCCTCGAGCAGCAGATGTGCTGGCAGCAAGCTGGTCCCTGCCTGCAGGAGTAGGTGCCTCCTGGGCTGCAGCATGTTCCAAAAAATCCTTCAGTCCTGTTCAGTGTCACTAGGAAAGTTGGCCCTTTTCCATATACATGTCTAATCCTCTTTGCTTCTTTGGGATTTGCTGCTACAAGAAGTCTGTAGGCTGCCTGGCTGGGCCCTTCATTAAAAATCTTCTTTATTTGTCTTTTATTCCATCTCCAGTGAGTGTGCCCCAGGCTGTGCTCAGCACACCGTGTCCAGCTTCTGTTCTTCTCTCTCATTTTTTCAAGTCTCTTACCTCATGGAGATGGATTTTTCCTGGTCCCAGACCCTTTCTGGAACCATCTTAATTCTGTGTTAGACAAGACAGAGATAATCAGTGCAGAGCCCGGGCTGCTCCAGCAGGGGCTGTGCTGGTTTGGGAAGCAGAGGTGTGGTGTGGAAGAAAGGGGTTTTTGTGTGTGGGAGTAGGGAAGCTACTGAGGAAGATGCTGAGGGCTGGTAGCTGAGCTGCAGCCCTGGGCTGGTGCCCCAGCAGAGTTCCTGGCCTTGCTTGCAGGAGCCAGGGCTGCTGTACTGAAGGGTGATGCCATGTTTAGCCCAGCTCTGCTCCCCTCCACTCACACTCCTGTCCCATGTCCCTGCTCTGTGCTGCAGGTGCTGTCTCCTGGTACGATGAGTTCCAGAGGCTCTACGACACCATCCCTTGCGTGGAGGTGCAGGCCCTGAAGGAGCACAATGACCAAGTTTTGCACCTCAGCTTCTCCCACTCTGGCTGCCTGTTTGCATCATGCTCCAAAGACTGCACGGTCAAGGTAAAGTGGTAGGTGCCCTGCCCAGCCCTTGCAGCCTTGGTCCAGTGCGGCTTAGCCCTGAGAGCAGCCTTTGGGAAGTTTGTGGAGAGGTTTGACCGGATGCCTCTGGACTTGGGCTGGTTCCTGCAGGTGCTGAGCTGTTTTCTAAGCCATAGAACTAATGACTCTTGCAAATGTAGCCTTGAGGGCTATGGATTCCAGCTCCAGCCTGTGTATGTGTGGAGGCGGCCGAGGTGCTTTGCTTTCTAGGTGCAGATCAGTGCCCTGTTGTGCCCTGGGTCTGACAAAGAGTGGGGAGATCACGATCCACTGCAGTGGATCGTGTCTTGCATGAGTGGTTGCATGAATCCTGGGAGGAATCTCTCTGAACATGCTGGAAACCCAGCTGTGACAGCACCATTCACTGCCTGAACACCCTCTCCTCTGGCCCATGGAGCAGCAGTTCTCCATTTAGCCCCTCTCCATTTTCTGTCAGGGAAGTGGACAGGGATATGGTGAGTGGGAGGCAGTTAAGTGGGGTTTGTGATACTGTTTGATTTTCATGTCCTGGTGAGTACTGGCAGAACAGATAAAGTGGAAGCACTCTCAGGCTTCTCAGCAGCTTCCTGACTGTCCATCTCTCTGCAGATCTGGAGCAATGAGCTGGACATCTCCCTGCAGCACAGCTCCAACATGAGGCCGTACAACTGGAGCTACACCCAGTTCTCCCAGTTCAACTCCGATGACTCCCTCCTGCTGGTATCTGGCGTCTTTGTGGGGCCTCACAACTCCTCCTCGGGGGAGATTGCTGTGATCAGCATGGGTAAGTGGGGTTTACCTGGGGCATCTGAGTGCTGGGTGAGGGGGTTCCCTTCTTTGGGCATGCAGTAGCCTTACCCCAGCTTGTCCTGACACCTGAGCTAAGGGGTTCCAATCACAGTTCTAGAGGGGAAGCCTCACAGACAGCCTTAACTCTGCTTGGGTCACCACAGCAGCACCCCAAGGCAGTGTGACGTGTATTTAGCCTCACTCACTTCTCTTCTAAGTGCCAGTCTGGGCAAGGGTTATCCATGTCACTCATCTTGAAGCCCCTGCCTCTGGCTTATGTAGTGCTGGGCGTAGAACTGCAGAAACCCAGAATGGTTTGGGTTGGAAGAGACCTTAAGGCTCATCTTATTCCAACCCCTGCCATGGGCAGGGGCACCTTCCACTAGACCAGGTTACTCCAAGCTTCATCCAGCCTGGCCTGGGACACTTCCAGGGATCCAGAGGCAGCCACAGCTTCTCTGGGCACCCTGTGCCAGGGCCTCCCCACCCTCACAGAGAATGATTCCTTCCCAATATCCTATCCATTCCTGCCCTCTGGCAGTGGGAAGCCATTCTCCCTTGTTTTATCACTCCAGGCTCTTGTCCCAAGTCCCTCTCTAGCTCTTTTGGAGCCCCTTTAGGCCCTGGAAGGGGCTCTAAGGTCTCTCCAGAGCCTTCTCTTCTCCAGGCTGGACACCCCCAGCTCTCTCAGCCCATCTCCAGAGCAGAGTGGCTGGATCCAGCCCTCAGATCACCTTTATGGCCCTAGTCTCACCTGTAGGTCTAGCGGGGCTCTCTGAGGTGTTGCCACCTGAGCCTCTTTCACTTCTGCTGCAGTTCTGTGTATGTGGCTTATCCCCACTGTGTTATCTCACCATCTTTGTGCACAGTCCCACAGGGCCAGGAATCAGGAGTGCAGCAGGAATCAGGAGTGCACAGCTGCCTTGGTTGGAGAGGCCCCAAGCCCCAGGGGTGGGAGTGAAATTCTGTATGTGTTAAACTCGTTCTCATCCCCAGGGCCTGCTCTGGGCCCTGCTCAGGGAAAGGGTGGGAAGCTGGATTGCTCTGTGCTCTGGCTCTGTGCACTGCCCTGTTATTTTGGTTTCGCTTGTGCAAGGTATCATCACACATCTCTGGAGAAAAGAGAAATAATCTGTCTCTGTAGCAATGGCTGGGAGCTGGATGGAGGTTGGCAGTGCTGCTTCAGTGCCTCTCCTACAGAGACCTGGATCCATTTCCCCTGTCCCACACGGTTTCTCCGGGGTTCTTGCTGGAAGTCACTGCCTCACACTCACGTTTCCCTTCCAGAGAACTTCACGCTGCTTTCCAGGGTGAGGAATAAGCCCTATGATGTGTTTGGCTGCTGGCTGAATGAAACCAACTTGATATCAGGCAATCTGCATCGGATTGGGCGCATAACCTCCTGCTCGGTGCTGTGGCTGAACAATGCTTTCCAGGTGAGCTGCCTTCCTTCCAGCTTCACAGGCAGCACAGCTTCCTGCTGGCTCCTGGGGGAGGGAAAGCTGCAGGGAAGGATGGCTCAATCCTCCTGTCCTCCCTGTTTGTCTCCTCTGTCTTGCCCTCAGGATCCTGAGCTCGAGGCAACCCTTGCATGAGGCTTCTCCACACTGGGTGTTGTGGTACTCACTACAATATTCTAACTCTGCCCTCAGATCTCATTAACTCTTGCCACGTTATTAGGCTGAGGAGTTGGCTGCAGTGCTCCGCAGCATGCATTGCCCAATGGCAGGGCTGCTGAGGTCCTTGGTAGTCTGAAGCTGGGCCTGGGACTGCTGTAGCCTGGCGGGTGTCCCAGCAATGGCCCGTCTCCCACTTGGTAGCTCAGGGTGTTCCTGGGAGCTGGAGGCTGAGCTCAGCCCTGCCTGGCCTTTCTGAGGTTTCTTGGGCCAGGTGCTGTCTCTGGTTCTGTGGTGAGACTTGGAGAGCCGAGTGTGCTACCTCAGACTGCTCGTTCACTCCCTGGCTCTTGGGCTGCTCAGTCGTGTTCCCCAGGTTTTGCCTCTGTTTCAGTGTCACACCTGCACAACCCCATGTTTTGTGATTTTAACATGATGCTGACCCCGGGTAAAATCCTCTGGTACCAGAGACCTTCCCACAGCCACATCTCCGTGCTACACTGAGGCATTAGCCCAGCATTACCTCTTCCATCCCTGAGAGGCCAGGAAGGACCTTGCCCATGACAGGGGTGTGGGAGTATGGCTGCAGTCTGGGAACAGTGAGGCAGAGAGGGACCTGCTCTGTGCGTCTGGAGCAGATACCAGGCTGCCCCTGCTGAGGGTACAAGCACACTCCAGGAGCACGGGGATTCTCTGCCACTGCTGCTGTGGGCCAGAGGGATCCCACTTTGTGCTTATCCCAGAGGCCTGTTCCTGAAATCCTTGTTGATCATACAATGTAGAGTATCCTGAGCTGGAAGGGACTCACAAGGATCAAGTCCAGCTCCTGGCCCTGCACTGTAAAGCACCAGGCAGCACCAGCTGATGACCTCAGGGTACGGTGGCAGCAGGGCTGCCCAGCCGCTGTGCTCCACTGCTGCCTGCCTGCAGGAACATTTTCTCTGGCTGTGTCTCCATCCAGGATAGGAAGGAGCTCAGTAGAGCTGGCAAGCCTGGGGCCAGTTCTTGTGTCAGTGCCCCACTCACAGTGTGAAGGGGTTGGTGGGGGCTGGTGTCCCTGCGCTGGCTCAGGTCTTGGTTTGAACTGTGGGAGTGACGTGGGGTGGTTCCTGCTCACTTCTCCCCTCTTCTTGCAGGGCATCGAGTCTGAGAATGTGAATGTAGTGAAGAGACTGTTCAAAATCCAGAACCTGAATGCCAGCACCATCCGGACCGTGATGGTGGCTGACTGCAGCCGGTACGATTCCCCGGACCTGCTCCTGGACTACGAGGAGCAGCTGGCTGCTTCCTCCACCTGCCCAGTCTTTGATCTTGGCAGTGACAGCGAGGAAGAAGAGGCCAAGCCCAAGCTGCCTCCGGAGCCATCCGTACAGGAATTGCCGGATGCTGGGGGCGTGCCGGCGGAGCATGGGCTGCAGCAGCTCTTTGATGATATCATGGAGGGCCGCGTGAGGCCTGCCATGACCGAGACAGAGCTGGAGACAAAGGTGGCCGAGCTGTTTGTGCGCAACAGAACTAAACCGCCCGAGCCAAACCTGCTCCCCACAGACAGCAACAGCAAGACAAAGTACTTGATCTTCACCACAGGATGCCTCACCTACTCCCCACACCAGATAGGTAAGGCTGGGTCTGAGCCTGGGGCAGCTGGGGCTCCCTAGGGGCCCGGGCTGCAGCTGTGCTTGGGATTTGGGTCAGGGAAAGACCTGGTCTCTTTGCTGCCTGTTTGTGAGGCGTGAGCTGCAGTTTGCTCTGGGTTCTGAGAGGTCCCGTCACTAAGGGGAGTACCACCTCCTCCACTTGCCTGAGGGTCGTTTTGTTGCTGCTGGCATGACACGTGGCCAAAGTCATGGCAAGGGCTGTGCAGAAGAGCAAGAAGGAGCTTCTGGTTAAGGGCACCAGCCATGAGCAGCAGTGGGTGCAGGGGCAGGGCAGCACTTGCCCTGAAGGAGTCTGTGGAGGGACCTTGGTCCTGTTCTCTTGTGTGGGTAGACAGGGCATCAGGGCAAGCCTGAGCAGCATGGGGTTGATGTGTGAGTCACTTGTGCAGTGCCCCTGCCCCTTGCCTGCCTCCCCTCTGCCGGGGGTGGGACCACCCAGCCTCAGTGAGACACCTGGGACTGAAGAGGTCTCCCAGGGGATTATTCACTGCCCCAGCCAGTGTTTCTGTGGTGAGTGATGCTGGGCAGGTTGCAGCCTCCTCCGTGGTACCAGTGGGGTACGACAGACTGTGGGTGCAGCACGCGCCAGGCAGTGGCGTTGCTGGTGACCTTGTCCTGGGTTAGGATGTCACTTGCTCTCACCTGGGGCACTTCTGTTAAGGCATCAGGACTAGCAGAGCCTGAATTTACAGGAAATCCTGCGGGGAGCTCCTGAGCAGGGAGCAGGAGCAGGTGGACTGGCTGTTTCCCCAAGAGACCCTAAAGCTGGCAGAGATGTGGAAAGGACCAGGAGCGTGGGAAGGAGGGAGCTGCTCCCAGACAAGACTGCTGTGAAGCCAGACAGTTTCAGTTCCTTTCACTGCTTGCACAGTTACAGCCTTGCTTCCTTGCTCTACTGACCTTCCCATGACGTGGTCCCACACCAGTGCAGCCCCGTAAGGTGGGGGAAGGCAGTTTCCAGAGCTGTAAGCAACTTAGGCTTTGCCCACCTCAGTTAGGAATATGACCTGGACTGAGTGAGCTCTGCTCCATGCTCCTGCCCATGGGCTGGGTTTGCAGGCAGTTGTGGTGGGTCTCGGCCTGCCCCAGCTGGCTCAGCCCTGGGCTGAGCTGAGGCGGCACCTGGATTCCCTGGGCTGAGCCAAGGCCACCTCGCAGACTGGGACCTGCCACACACCAGAGCAGAGCCTTTGGGCTCCCGAATTCCTCCGCAGCTTCCCAGGGCTGAGGGATTTGTGTGATGCCTTTGAACTCTGTGACTCCCTGGCTGGTGGCCAGCACTTGCAGCACAGGCTGCTGCTGGGAGGGCTGGACAGTTCCTGTCCCACCATGAGTCACTGCAGTGTCGTTTGCCCCTTGATTTGTGTGCAGAACTGGCCCTGTGCACCTGCTCTGTGCCCCCAGGACCTGAAGGAGCTCACTCTGTGCTCACCTCCCACTCTGTGCAGTGCTGCTCCAGCCTGAAATCCCTGAGTTCCCGTTCCCCGTGCTGGTGCCAGGTTGAGCAGCCTGTCCTGCTGACTCATGTGTGTCTGAGTTTGGAATGGGGAGCATGGCACTGTGGAAGTGAGGATGAAGATGCTGATGAGCTGCACCAGTGGGGTGGAAGAACACTGGTTCTGTCCCAAAGGTCCCAGGCTCAGGGGCAGAGATATTGGGAATGGCCTTGGACTTGGGGTGTAGGGCGTGTCACCCATGTCTTGGGCTGCAGGAGAGGGCTAAAATCAAGGGTGGTGTTAGCAATTCCCACAGAGGGGCGATGGGGTGGGATGGGCTCGGCCACCTTCCAGCTCCCCCTGGACCTGCTGAGGATGAAGCCTGTGTGTGCCCAGGAGCTATTGAGGCTCACAGGCGTCCTCCAGAAAGCCATTGGGGTGGACCATTTGTGGAGCTCTGGACCTCTGCAGAGCTGGAAGGGGACAGTGGCTCACTGCTTGACCCATCACTTGTCTCCTTTAGTCAGGAAGCTCAGAAGCTACAAAGCACTTGAGTACAGTTTGGGTTTAAATGTCTGTTCTTTAAGCCTTCTGGGACAGATCCCCACCTGTACTTGACAGTGTCAGGGGAAAACCCTGCCACAGCCAGTGCATCTGCTGGGCTGCTCCAGGCTGGCTACTGCAGAGAATGGGCCCAGCCCAGGGATTCATTTAGGAGAGAAACCCTTCTACAGCTAGCGTGTCTCCTGGGCCAGTGCAGCTTCCATGTGCTCCAGAGATGGGCTAGGGCGAGGTTCAGCTGGACCCACAGGCGCTGGGATCTCCCTGTCTGGGGTTCGATGTGCCAGGACATTGCTCATGGGCAAGGTCCTGGTCCAAAGCCCACCTGGAGAGCTGAAGGAGCCAGGCCAGGCCAGCAGCCCTGTCCCAGACCTTGCCCAGCAAGCTGGTTCTCCTTTCTTAGCTGCACCAAGGGAAGCCCCTCCCTGAAGCCTGGGACCTCCCCCAGCGCTGCTGGCAGCAGCCTGTGGAACTGCCTCCTTCTGCTTTGTGTCCCACAGGGATTAAAAGGATCCTGCCCCATCAGATGACGACTGCAGGGCCGGTGCTGGGGGAGGAGCGGCGCTCGGATGAGTTCTTTGACTCCCTGGATCACGTCATTGACATCCACGGGCACATCATCGGCATGGGCCTCTCCCCTGACCACCGGTGAGCGCAGAGGGCTTCAGCAACTGGGCAAGAGCTGCTCACGGGTTCTGTGGGGTGACCAGGACATGAAGTGACTGTGGTGGATGGATTGGGTGCCTGCTGATCCAGGTGCTGATGGTGTGTTACTGCTGAGCATCGCCCCCGGCTGCGGCAGGAATGTGTTCCTAAGCGGCTCAGGACAGGGTGGCTCCTCCTGAGAGTGGAGGAGCTGCCCACACCAATGGGTCTTGTTCCTGAGGCAGATCGTCCATAGAATCCTAGGATGGTTTGGGTTGGAAGGTACATTAAAAACCATCTAATCCCTTCCCTGCCGTCCCCAAGGTACCTGTATGTGAACAGCCGGGCCTGGCCCCGGGACTGCGTCATCTCGGACCCGATGCAGCCGCCTCCCATCGCTGAGGAGATCGACCTGCACGTGTTCGACCTGAAGACCATGAAGGAGGTGAAGCGAGCGCTGCGCGCGCACCGGGCCTACACGCCCAACGAGGAGTGCTTCTTCATCTTCTTGGACGTCAGCAGGGACTTCGTAGCGAGGTGAGGGGGTGGGCAGGATCCTGACCCTGCATCTGGGAGGGCCTGGGGCTGTTGCTGTGGGATGGCCAGGTGAGCAGAACACTCCTGTGTGTTGGGAGCAGAGCAGGGAATGGGGTTGGAAAGAACAGAGGGACTGATTTGGAAGGTGCTGATAAAGGGTGGCTGCCCTGGTCCTGCTGTAAATATCCTGCGGTAAATCCCTGAGGAAAAGGTAAATTTGGGGCTGTGGTGTGTTTGGTGGCAGGTGGTAGATGCCCTTTTTGGGGCTGCAGGTGCTGTGGGGTGAGCTGAGGGGCCCTGGATCCCAGAGGGAGCTGCCTGCACAGGATGAAGTTCATGGAGACAGGGGCTGGGGTACCCTCTGCCCCCATCCCTGCAGAAGGACAGGGGTGGGAAGAGCAGGGTGTTGGGGCTGCTGGGCTGACGCTGAGACCAGTGGGACACACTGACCACTGTCTCTCCACCCCAGCGGGGCAGAGGATCGACACGGCTACATCTGGGACCGGCACTACAACATCTGCCTGGCCAAGCTGCAGCATGACAACGTGGTGAACTCAGTGGCGTTCAGCCCGGTGGAGCAGGAGCTGCTGCTGACAGCCAGTGACGATACCACCATCAAGGTGTGGCGGTCTCCGCGGGCTGTGCGCATCCGGCAGGCCAGGAGGCCCCGGCCCAGGAAACTGCTCTTCTCCTGGCTCATGAACCAGAAAAGCTGAACCCAGGTACATCTGCTCCTGCAGCTTCCTCACTGCAGCACCTCCTTCTGTGCTCACAGAGCCCTGAGCCCTGCACAGAGATGAGCTCTAGGCACACAAATCCTATGGCTGAGCCAGAAGGGGCCCTGGCAGCGGGAATCGCCTCCTCCTTGAAGCATTTGCTTCAGACAGGACATAAGAGCTGGGGCCCTGTTGTGGGCCTTTCAGGCAGCAGCTGAGCTGGTCACTGCAGGGTGGGCTCCCACAGCTTCTCACCAGCGTTGCTACTTGGGCACAGCTCTCTGGGTGAGCTCTGGGCTCAGGGGACACTAAGGCATGTCCAGTGTGGGTCTGTGTAAGCCGGGGACGTGGCTGGCCCCACTGGGAGCTGCCAGCTGCAGAGCGCTTGGCAGGAGCCGCGGTGCAGCTGCGCTGCCTGACTGCAGGACTCTCTCAATATTGGCGTTTTATTAATGTGTGTTTGTCCCAAAGCTCCGCGGGCAACTCCTCTGGCTGCTGGGGAACATCAAGTGCCTCCTCCCCATGGCACCTCTGCCCGGGAGGGCAGCAGGGACTGGCGGCAGTGAGGGGACAGCAGGGCCAGGGCTGGGGGCCTGACTGGCCCCAGGGTCTGTGTATTGGTATCGCCAGTTTTCAAACTTGGGAGGGGGGAGGGCTGGTGGTAACATGGTGCTGGCTTTGCCTCTGTCTTCCTCTGAGTAGCACTTCCATAAGCTATGGATCGGGAACGTATTTATTGTGGGGGATCTGCTGTCCCTTTCTGGGATACCCAGGAGGACAGCTTACCTCCTGCCCATGCTACCCAGTCGTGGCACTTTAGGTTCTCTTGGTATGTTCTTTGTGAATAGGCGTAGGCACCCACGGGTGCTGCAGGTATTCATTCACCTGCAGGTGCTGGGGACGGAGCCCTACCGCCTGCAGTGACAGCTGAATAAGCTCCGTGTTCCTGGGGCTGACCCGCCATGGAAGGGGTCAGCTCCTCCAGGACCCTGCGGGCAGTGGGGACAGTCACTTGGAGTTACTACGGACTCAGTGGTGTTCACTGTGTGTCCCTTGAGCTTCTCTCCCTGTAGCAGGTACCCAAATGTCAGTCTAAAATTAAGCTCCTAATCTTGACCTGGCCTAGATGGGGCCCCCAGGAGCTGCCGTCACTCCTGGAAGCAGGGCTGGGTAGGAGCTGCAGGGAGAGGCATTTTGGGTCCCCCCTGGAAGCCCCAGGGCACGTGCCTGTGCCATCCCAATATGGGGTTGCTGATAGACCTGATGGAGGTGGCAGCTCCTGTCACAATGGCACTGATGGCTTTAGCAGCCCCTGCAGCAGGAGGGTCGGCACCTGTGTCCTGCTGTGCCCCAGCTTCATCCAAAACCCCCATACTCAGGTTTTCTGTTACGAAATGAGGAGTTCCTTCATGTGTGTGTGTGTGCACACAAGCTCTGCAGCCCGCTCTGTCCAGTCACACAGCGAAGGAACAGCCTCTCCCTCCTTCCCCAACTGTGAACTCTCCACCCGTGGCTCGGTGCAGCAGCGAGCGAGGCACTGAGGTGTTGTTTGTACTGCTCTTCACTCTGGCATTGAATAAATACTCTGCTAAAGCATCTTTGCAATGTGAACTTGTTTTTCCGAGCGCTGCTCTGCTGAGGCAGAGCTGAGGCCAGGACTGTCCCAGGGCTGGGCTGGGGCACTGCAGGAGCTGCTGCCCAGCCCGTGGTCACCTGCCCTGGGCTGGGGAGTCTGGGTGGAGAGCTGTGAGCAACAGGAGAGAGGCAGGGGATGGCTGAAGGGCAGCAAGGGTCCGTGGCAGCCAGGGCTGAACACTGGAGGTGCCAGGACAGGCCAGGGACTGGATCCCTCCTGGATTTATGTTTTTTCAAGCACTAACAGGCACGGAGAAGGCAAGCAGAGAGCCCTCTAGTGCTGTTTGGCATTCCTGTGCCACAGCAGCCTCCTGAGCTGCACTGCCACTGTCCCCTCACTGCCCTTCACATCTTCGTGGTGCAGCAGCTGCTGTGGTGTGAATGGGTCTGGGGACTTCCCAGAGGGGACAGGCTCCCATCGGCATCCCTTGTGTTTGTCTCTTCTACACACAGTGAACAGAGGCCACGGGGCTGCTGCCCCACGTGGGTTTAGTCCCTGGGCTGGTGCTGCAGCTCAGGAGGGGCAGCCTGCAGGCACTGGGCTCCCCACAGCAGCGAGGGAAAAGCAGCCTGTTCTGGAGGAGCTCAAGAGCTGTTACAGCCCAGGAACAGGAGCGTTGGATTTGCCTCAGCAGCAGCAGAACCACTGGAACTGCTGGCCCAGTGCTGCTGCACTGGCTCCCACTGGCCTTTTGGTCTGGCAGAGCTCCAGCAGCCAGACTCCAGCTCCTTCCCTTTCCATTACAGCCCCCTCCCCGCCTCTGGTCCCTCCTTGTTTGGGAATGCTCCTGCAGGGAGACAGGAGCTGGGGAGAGCTCCCAGCACAGAAATAATCCGCCAGCACAGAAACCCCCCACCCCGAGGCAATCCTCTTCCTCCCTGCTGTGCCCAGCATCCCCTGGCTCATACACAACGATGCTGTTTAAACAGCTTTTATTAGTGGTTCTGACCATACTACACCCTCAAGGAAAACAAAACTTAGTTCACAGTGCCAGGCTAGGATGGTGTGGTCAAAAGGGAAAAAAACCCACAAAAATCCAGTGGTGGCTTGTGCCCACTGTTTGTCCGCGTGGCCGCCAGGCTGGCAGAGCTGTGCCCAGGAAGGGGCTGGGCCCCTGCCTGCAGTACATAGGGACAATTCCTGCTGCCAGCTCCAGAGCTGCTAAAAGCCAAAAAAGGCCCAGACAGCGTCAGCAGCACCAGAAGGGTGGGGAGGAAAAAGCTCCCAGTGGGAGGGGCTGACAGGCCATGTTTCCCCTCCACCAGTAACCCCATGGCCTGGAAGAGCTCAGCCTGAGCTGTGCTGCAGCACCGACTCTCCCACCGACCTTCCAAACATGTGCTGGGACAGGAGGACCAGCTCCCACCCTGAAAGCAGCCCAGACCCCCCAGCTGAGCCAGCATCTCCACAGTCCCTCCTGGCACTACGTGGCCAGAGCCCTCAGCCCCGCTGCAGGCTGCACCCCACGAGCAAAGACATTCAGATCAACACAGGACAAGCTCCCCCCCCGCTTCTTAATTCTCAGCGATTCTATGAGCAGAGCTGACCTTCCTCTCCCTTCCCAGGCTTTTCCAAGCCTCCCTGGGGAACTGCTGTGGATGGGAGCAGGGCTCTGCTAGCCTGGATTTTCCTCATAAGGCACAGAGTGAGAGCAGCAACACAGGGCTTGATCTGTCCCTTGGGACAGGCTGGAGGGGGCTTGCACAAAGGGAAGGGTCCTGTCACCCCTCTCCCACCTCTATGTGGCTGTGCTGTCACCAGCTTCTGTCCCCCTCCCCCAAGAGCAGAGGCTGGGTCTGTCCCCAGCCCCTGCACACACAGGTGTGAGAAGTTCCACGCAGCAATTCCAAAGGGGGCTCACAGGTCACCCCAGCACCTGTCTGGAGAGCCCCTGGCCAGCACAGCAGCTGTGGGTGCAAGAGATTCAGCTTGGGCCAGGGTCCAGCTCAGCCTGCAGGACACTGGGCACCCCTGAGTTCCTGAGCAGACATTCCAAACAGCCCTGAGGGCAGGTCAGGGCAGTGCCAGCATGTGGGGGGACAGCCAGACCCTGCAGGGCTCCCTGCCAGGGCAGAGCCTGATGGTGTTCTGGACCCCTCAGGGTGGCTGTGCCAGAGCCAAGGTGTGAGCAGACCCCAAGCCTGGCAGGCTCTGCAGCCATCAGACCCGGGCTGGGCCCCTGGCAGGAGCTGCTGGCAGTGGAGGGCCAGTCCCTGGTAGCCATTGAGGAGGATGCCCGAGGAGCAGCAGTGCCCACTGCATGGGCAGACAGGAGACATCACGCAGCCTGAGGCGGCACTGCCCAGACAGACGGACGTGGAGCTGGGCAGCAGCAGGAGCCTTGGGAAGGCTGGTGGAGCTGTCCTGCCGTGGGAGGGAAACCAGTTCAGAGCCTGTGCCTTTGCCTGTGAGCAAAGACAGCTCCCAGCACAGCACCCACTCCACCCAGCACTGCTCGGCACAGGGGCAGAAAGGGCAGGGCCTGGGGCTCTTGGGGCGTTCACCAAGCTCTGTGCCACCCTCCTCTCCTGGCACAGGAGGGACAATCTCCACAGCAGATTCACTTCTCTTTCCGTACAGGCATCCCTGGTGCTGCCCCATACTCCCTCCTGGGCAGCAGCACCTCCTGCCCCATTGCACACACCACCCATCACACACCCAGCGAGGGCTGGACTCGGGGCTCCCCTGCCCTGCAGCCGGGTTCAGCACCCTCCTAACACACCAACGGCACCAAACCAGTCCATGTCTCTCTTGCCCAGCTGGCACTGCAGCTGTCACACACCCTCCTTGTCTCCCGGGGCGTGGAGCAAGCAGCAGTGCAGAGCCATGGCAGCCACAATACACAACTTCCAGAACGCGGAGATCTAGAAGGAAATCCTAGACAGCTGAGCCAAAATCCACAGGAGGTGGAGCTCAGACAGGGCAAACCGTTGTTTTACTACAGAGAGCTGTGGATGTCGGCTAAACTGGTAGAGCAAGAGCTGCACTGGTTTCCACTGTGAGTCCAGACAGCAGCAGTTCAGACACCCAAGTCCCTGCAGGAAATCTTCCCTATTCCACAGCCTGCCAGTGTCCACCCAACCCTCTCCTCAGGAAAGAGGGCTCCCATCAGACACCTCGTTTCCACTCAGAGCAAAGGTCCCTTTTCAGGAAGGGCTTTTCCCCTTCCACTCTGTGCCCCCTCCTCGCTCCGAGACCCGCCTGAAGTACAGCACAAGCGGGGGATGCCCGGGCAGGGCTGGCTCCACGCTCACTGCTCCGAGGTTAGGAGGGTTAGAGGCCCGTGAGATCAACGATGGCTTTAATAAAGATGGCATCATCACGCACGTAGGAGTTCTTGGCTTCCATGACAGACACGGGGCAGAAGAGGGGACAGCCACTGGCGATGTTCATCTCCGTGACGGGGCGCTGGAAGGATGAGGACGTCACGTCAGGGCGGAAGGCGTCGATGATGTGCTCCCGGTTATTCTGGTCCAGAAGCATCAGGGTGACCTGTGGGGAAAGGTGAGAACCTAAGGGAGTGGCTGAATAAAAGGCACACGGAATCCCAGTGACCTGCTGTGACACGTGCAGGTACCCGCAGCCACAGCCACCCTGCGCACCTGCCAATCACAGAAGTGCCTCTGAGTGGGGCCAGCGGAGAACCTCACCTCAGTAACGTCCTGTAGAAATCTTCTCACATCCTGCCTGTCACTGGAAGCTTCCCTGTGGCAGCACAGGGCTGTCGGACTGACTGAAAACCTACACCTTGCTCCCAGCACCGACAATGCACACAGGTATTTCCCTGAGCCAGGGCTGTTGTCCTCTCTGCATCTGCTCATGCCCACTCACTCAGTCTCCATGTGTTCTGCAAACCTGCAGTGCCCAGGAGCTGGGATCTGAGCTCCTGACATCAAGTGAGCACCCGCTGTCCCCGAGCTCTGAGGTCACCACCATCTTCCCTTGCCCTCAACCCCTGCAGAGGTTCTGTGGGGTTCCAAACACCCCATGTCACCCCCTTGCCCCACAGCACAGCCGGTGCTCTCAGCACACCTGGGGAACCCCCAGGGCAGCCAACACAGAGCCCTTCCTCTGCCGTGCCAAGTGGGCCAGAGTGACAGTGCCAAGGAGCTTGAGTGAGTGCCTAACCAGAATGGCCGTGGCTGGACACAGTGGGCTCTGCTCCAGACCCACCTTCTGGTTGAAGGGCCACCGCAGCAGGGCGTCGTTGGGTCCCTTCATCACCACGAAAAACAAGGACAGGTGGGTCCCGCGCCCGGTGCCGTCCCCGTTCAGGTACACACGCAGACACATCTTGTAGCCGTACTTGCTGGTGTAGAAAGCTGTCAGAGAAGTGTGGAACAGGCACAGTGAGGGCGCAATGCAGCACAGCCTGGCACCAGCAGATCCCTCTGAACTCTGAGGACTCTTAAGTTTGGAATCTGGGAGGAGCTCCTTTTTTTCAGAAAAAAAAGGCTTGGAATGGCCTTCACCCAGAAAACAGATTTTTCTAAATTATTATAAATTATTTTAATATATTTATATTAATATATTATCTATATTAATATAATTTATAATAATTTATATTAATATATATAATATAATTTAATACAGTAATTATAAAATCTCATTTGCTTTTCTCTCGTGGCCAAGCCACAGCTGCTGTTCCACAGTCCCAAAAAGCACGTGCAGGGTACAGGCTCAAGGGCTGTGTCAGCTCTGGGCATTCTGAAAAAGCTCTCCAGAACCCCTGGACCCAAGCAATTCCTGCCCAGCAAACCCTAGCTCCCCTCCCAACCATTTTCTGCCAGGGGAGCTCCCCACCAAGCAAGAGAACAGTGTGAGGAGCTGGTGTGAGTTTATTGCTCACATCTGGGAAGTGCTTTCCCAAGAAAACAACCAGATACCAACCTGCTGTTCACTGTCCCAGTGTTGGGCTGGGGCACTTTGTGAGGAGAGCCCTTTCCTCTGATACTAACACTTGAGCACTTCCCTTGGTATGCTTTGGGCTTTATTTAGACATTATCTCTTGCACAGTCATACTTGAGGCTTTAAAAATGTACCTCTGACTCTAATATATATTTCCTCCCTTCCTTAACCATTTTATTGCTGGTTTTATGGTCTCTTGAGTATTTTAATCCATATAAAAAGATTATGCAAGGATCATCTAGTCCAAGCCCCTGCCATGGGCGGGGACACATTCCATTAGACCAGGTGCTCAGGGCTCCATCCAGCCTGGCCTTGGCAGCATCTCCCAAGCAAAGGACCTGCCACGAGACCCACACCCAGCTGAGATGCAAGGGATTTTAGGGATTTTGCACACCTGGAGAGAAGATGGCAGGAGAGCGGCCTGTTACCGCCTCCTGACGCTTCCGGGCAAACTCCGTTATCTTCCAGATGAAAACCCCGTCGTAGGTGGAAGCTTCCATGTTGCGGATCTTCTCCTCCATCTCGGCCATGGCCAGGTCTTTGAGCCCAATGCTCCTCTCCAGCTGCCGGACCTGCTCAGTGGGACACATGGTGCAGGTTAGAAACACGTGGGCTGTGGGGCCCAGGAGAGCCGGCAGACCCCGGTATCCCCTTCGGGAGGATAGGGAGAGACTTTCTCCAGAATGGACAGGGAGCACGGGAGGGAGAAATCGAGCAACATAAGCCAATTCACTGAAGCTTCCTTCTGCACCTTGTCACTCTGGAGAAGATCCATTGATACAGCTCAGTGCTAGAGCTGGAAACTTTCCCATAGCCAATGTAAAAATCCTTCCAAGGAGCTTCTCCATTGGCTGAGCAGCACAAGAGGTGAGGATGGGGGGAAAAAACCCCAATAACTCAGCATTGTGACAAAATTAAATTGAGAAAGAAAAGAACCTACGCCCTCTGGAGGGTTCGTCCCTGCCAGCTCACACAGGGTCACACCAGGTCCCTTGCCCAGAGAGCACAGGCACGCTGCAAACTGTGCAGCTCCAGGTGCCAGGAACACTAGGAGCACTCCACATGGACTGTGCTGGAGCAGACTGGCGGAGGCAGCTCCTTCACACCTCCAGACTGTTGCTGCAGGCAGCAGCACTGATGGCACTCCTTTGGCAAAGGCAGCACTCCTTTGGAAAGATCTGGAAGGTGAGCAGCCCCAGATTCAGTGAGATGCAGTGCAAGGAGATGCAGTGAAATTCTGGGTGCTCTGGCTCTTGTCAGAAAACTTCGCCAAGGAAGAACCCCTCGGTATCTGCCCAGCTTCATAATTAACAGGGATCTGATGCTTACACACGTCAGTTAAATTCCCAGCTTTTCCAGGGAGCTGCTGAGGGTTGGGCACAGGCACAAAGGGTATTTTAGTTCTGCCTTCAGATTTGTGGAGTTTCAGGGCCGGGTGGTGAAGCTCTGCTAGCTCATGACACGGAAAGGAAACAGCCTCTGCAGGGAGTGCTGGGAAGCCCAGGTGAGCAGTTACACACCTTGTTGCTCAGCGTTTCGATTTTCTCCTGGTCCAGCCGGTGCTGGCGGCTGTAGGCTTCAGCTGTCAGGGATACTCTCTCCACCTCCCGGTTGAGCACACAGACAATGTTCTCAAAGGTCACTGTTTTCCTCTCGAGGGCCTCACACCGTCCCAAGAGCTCCAGGGACCGGGAGAGCTCTGACTCCGAGCACAGTGAGTTTGCTGCCAGCAGTGGGGAGCTGTTTTGAGATGAGGAAAGGACAGGAAGGGATTTCGGGTCCCCAGCACCAGCCCTGAGGCTGAGCACAGAGCTCAGCAGCATGTGGAGATGCTCTGCCAAACACTTGCTTTCATGTTCCAGGAGCTTTTCATTTTCCACCTACATGAAGAGAAATACATCCCCCATTCAGCATGTGCAATCTACACTGTCACCATCCACAGAACAAATTCTTCCTATCCAGGTCACAACATCAGCTTTAAATTTATAATTTATAGGGGGAAAAAACAAAGAAAGAATTAAAAAATGTGTTTTGGTGGGGGTGGTGTGGGTTTTTGTTTTGTTTTAGAAATGCTTCAAATCACATACAATGAGGGATGCTAAATGCTTCCCCCACCTGTACCGGTCTGCTCTGCCTTCTCCAACCCCTCCCAGAAAAGCTCTGTCAGATGTACCTAACAGCAACAAAGGACAAAGCCTCACATAACCCCCTGGGGGAGGGATTTATATGAACATCACCAGTGGGAGCTGGAAAAACTAAGTGACATAGAGAAATATGGCCTGGCCCCAGTTCTTCACTTACAGAATCACTGTAATCACAACTCATTACACACTTGCTTGGATTCAGAGAACTTAAAGCTCATCCTGTCCCACTCCCTGCCTTGGGCAGGGACACCTTCCACTAAACCAGGTTGTTCCAAGCCCCATCCAACCTGGCCTTGAACACTTCAAGAGATGGGGCATCCACAACTTCTCTGGGCAACCTGTGCCAGTGCTTCACCACCCTCACAAGGAACAATTTCTTCCTAAAATCTCATCAAAACCTGACCTCTGGCAGTGTGAAGCAGCATAACCACCAGAGTTCCAAAGCACTATGGTGCTCTTAAAGTAGGAGATTTCCTTCCACAGGAATTTCATTCCCGTGACACCCAAACTCTGCACAACAGATGATGTGAAGCTCCACGTGTAAAGGGTTTAAAACCCCTCTTTGTTCAAATACCTGAATGCAAACACGTGCCACAGTTTGGGCAACAGCAGTTTGCAAGTGAACTCTAACTCTGGGACTGAGAAGCCCCACAGTAACCCAGGAGAGGAGCCCTTACCACCTCAGCACAGCCCACAGCCTCAAACCGGCAATGTACTTTGGATCTGCCACAGGTCTTCACATGGTCCCGAAACTAGAAAGGAAGGAAGGCAGTGTTAGATCTTATGTGTCCCCAGTGCTCCCTTTCCATCCCACTGACTTTTGGGAAACTGCAGCCAAGCTGAAGAATGCCCAAGCTGTGGCTAATCACCAGCTGCCACAGTGCCCACTAAACCTGGGCTCTGCCCACCATCAGGCGTGACTTTCACTGGAATACAAATATAGCCCTGGCCCCTGAGGAAAGCTTAATTTCTCCTTCTCTTTATGGCTGGGAGGTTTCACTGCTCACCTGCACATGCAAGAGAGAAAAAGAAACAGGTACAGGTACAAGCTGTGGATGCAGAATAATGAGCTTCCCTGAGGGCTGAGGAATGGGAGGCAACAACCTTCCATGAAACAAGGCAAAAAATAGGCAACAACCCCATGAAACAAGGGCACATTTCATTTTGGGCACTTCACACAACTCTGGTCAGGATGTGCCACAGGCTGGTATTTTGACCTCCATCCCAGCATTACATTTCTGCAGAGACGTGCCACTAACCCCTCAGCACTGAGATGACTCGTTCAGGTTCCCACACAGCACATGATTAATCCAACAAGCACTGGCACAGCTTCAGCTTGGGTTTAGTACACCCCTCACCATCAGATACCAGAGCTCTGTTCTGAACAACCACCATATTCCCTCCCCACTTAACTCCTACATCTGCTACAACAGATGTCAACTAAAACTGGTTTTAAACCACTTTTTAAAAGGCTTCTAAATCCATCTGGCTTGTGTAATGAGTTGGGTTACTCAAAGTTAACGTGGCAGCAAATAACCAACAAGGATTTGGAGAGATAAACACGGGAGTTAATATTTAAACACAGGGTAGATCCCATGGGGATCCTGTGAGCTGGCTCCCTGCAGGGCTTCAGCTTAAAGCTGCAGATAAGGTGGGCTGCACCCCAAACCCCCAGCCCGCAGATAAGGTGGGTTGCACCCCAAACCCCAAGCCCCTCCTTATGCTGCCCGTTTAGAAGAACTCTTTTGCTCCTCTTTTTGCTGCCTCTGTTCCCCTGCCCTGCTAAAGGGCTTTTTCCAACACCGCTACTAAAAATATTTGCCCGTAGAAGGCAAGATGGTTTCAGATGAATGTGCTTTCTGAAAATGTTCCCCAAAACTTGAATTTTTCAGACTTTTGAGCCTTGTCCCAGGAGCCAGCAGCCTGGAGATGCTATAGGCATGGATTCCATTAGATGATTAATTAGATATCAATTAATATAGCTGGAGATGGGCTCTCGTTCCAAAATTGCAGCAGTGATTGATGCAGTTGCTCTCCACAGAACATAAACCCATGAGGGTGTGTTTCCCACAGAGGCTCTGTCCCCAGACGTGGTTCCAAGGGAGGTGGCACTGGCAGCACCAACACTGACCTGCGAGTGCCCGTGAGACACATTCCCTCACGCCCATCCTTATGGAAAACTCGCATCCATGCTAACAGCTGCCACTCAGTTGTTTTCCCCACTTCATTTCCTAATGGACTCTGTTCCTCCCTGGTCCCAGAATGCCAAGCTCAGCCCCTCAGGACACCAAATAGCCTCGCGGCACAGGGTCGGATGGATACCTTCTCCCTGGGAATCTTCTTCCCACAGCCTTCACAAGTCAGCGGGAATTCAGGGCAGACTTCGTCATGAGCCTGTGAAGGAATGGACAGGAGATATTTGTCCTCAGATAAAAGCCCCAGAGGTTCTGTGATGGGCACAATCCCATGAGGGTGGGTTTATACCTTATTGCAGCCGAGCACTGGATTTACCAACCTACACGCAGACCTTGGTCACGCTGATCCCTCCGAGCTGCTGACTCATCCTGTGACCTCCAGGCTACCCCAATTTTGGGTGTCTACATAGCCTCAACCTCTATTTAAAAGCTGCTACAATGATTTTTAAAAAAACCAAATTATTGCTTTGATGGCCAAGATAATCAACGGGAAGCTCCATTTATGGCTCTGCCAGGAGAAGACACGTTGGGGCAGGTTGAGTGGAGTGAGCCACTACCTCAGCAAGATAATTTGGGCAATTTTTCCACTGTAATGGTTATCAGGCAGCTGAGGCATGGGCCCAGTGCCAGCTCATCACACACTGGGCTGAGCTGTCTGATTATACCTTCTGTATGTAGAATAACATTTCTCAACCAGAAAGAAAAATATTTTTAAACTGTTTCATTTACCAGTCCCTGCACACAAGCACCTGCCCTTGCAGCCAGAGTCAGGGTTGTGTGATGGCCAGAGAGGCTGAACAAACGACCAGGGCAACGTGACCCTCTGTCCTCAGCAGACTCTTGGGCAACAGTGCTGGCTAAATTGGAAATGCTGAAACATGCCTCTGCTTCTGTGTCATTTCCATTGCCTAAACCTTCTCTTTACACACCCACCAGTTGAAACAAGGCATTGGAAACACCACAAATATGTGGACCAAAATTCGAATTAAAAGATAAGAGCACTGAAATCTTCTGCCGTACTAGGGACAGAAAAAAAATCCAACCAGGAGCATTTCTAATGCAGCCATCTGAAACCAGATGTTTGAAAACCTGGTCACATTGAATCTCTGTTGTCTTGTGGGGGAACACACACAAACCTCACCCTGTCACACATCAGGAAGTGGAAAGTGAAACCAGCAGTGGCACCACTTCGGCTTCTTGGTTACTCTCTCCTTTTTATGCTTTAAGTGAGTAACTTAAGCTCAGAGCTTCACTGTGTGTCCCTGGAGAGATGACCAGCCAGCCAGCGGGGTTTGGGGGCACTGCTGCCCGCACAGACACTGCTGCCTGCAGAGGAGGAGGAGGCCAAGTGCCTGCCTTCATCCCACTCGCTCAGAGGGGCTGAGCCCTTTCTTCTACCCATCTACAGCTCCCATGTTCTAGAAACACCCAATAACATCTACCCCACGACCTACAAAGCACTGGTAGAACAGACGGTCTGGCTGAAAGAAGGAAACTTCACTGCAGAGGCAACTATTTTAAAAGGGAGTATTTTAAACTTACGGTCTCCCATGCCAACATGCTGGGTGTGAAACTACCACCCCCTCCACATTCCCCACCTCCCAGCAGTTATCCGCCATCCTGACTCCCCTCTGCACCACGATGTAATGCCCAAGAGTGGGCAGCCCTGCCTGCAGCATGGGAAGGAAATCAGCCCTGCTGAGCTCAAAGTGCAACTGTTCTGTATGTAAATGGTTAAGGACATGCAGAAGCTTCAGCCAGCGCAGATCCAAACATTTCTGTATAAACAGTTTCAGGCTCTTCTGGAAACCCCTGTTCCTCCCACCCCACGCAGGTGTCAGAACAGAGATGGATGGTATCACTGCTGGAAGAAATCCAACCCACCCCGGAGCCAAGAGCAGGGGTTGGCACTCGAGCCTGATCTGCCACACTCCACTCCCCCAGCAATGGGGCAATCCTCCTGTTTATACCTTTCCCAAACCCACAGCTGTAGCTTCTGCTACAGGGATAAGCACCACAGACATCCAGGCACTTGCTTGGAGAGTTTTTGGGAGCTCTAGAAAGCTGTGAGTGGGGCTAGGCAAGAGCAGGCACTCTCCCAGAGGGAATCAGAGTGGAAATCAAGTTGGACAGGCGGCAGAGGGAGAGGACAGCCATGGAAGAATTACAGTGGAGCTGGAAGACAGTGGCTCACCCAGCGAGGCACACAGCAGCCTGCAGCATCCAAGAGCATGAGCAGGAAAATCAACTGGGGCAGAGTTAACAGCCTTCAGCAACACCTGGTTCTTCCCACTCAATTACCCCCAAGACACAACCAAAGCCACTGATTGATCCACACATCAATTTCTTTCCCTAATAATAAACAGCAACACAACCCCACAGCAGCCTGCCCATCACCCACCACCATCAGACAGGCCATTCTCTGGGAGCTCACCTGAAAGGTTAGAAAATCAGACACCACTGCCCATGGAAGGACCAGGGACCAGCAGAAAAGCTGTATATTTTTATATTTGCAGTATTTGCAGTCGAAGTTTCTCTCTGGACACTGTGGCAGCAGGATGAGGCAGTTCCATCTGGGACAGCAGGGACAGCACTCTGCACTGCAGTGTGCAGGGGAGTGCAGACATACAGAGGGAAAAGTGGCTTTTAATACGGGCAGCTGATCCCTGGAGCACACAGTGATCATTCCTAAGGAGGTTGAGGGCAGACCTCACGGTGCTCTGAAGGGTGGGATTGTTGGGGTGTTTGTGCAGGGCCAGGAGCTGGACTGCGTGGTCTTTGTGGGTCACTTCCAGCTTGGGATATTCTGTGGTTCTAAGACAATGCCAGGATGAGCTGCTTCCCTGCTTCTCCCTCAGCCAATAGGGAAAACTGCAGTTTAATCTGATCACTATTTCACCTCTCAGGGCATCGCTAAATTTGACTTCAACTCTGGAAGAAGCTTCTGCTGGAAATCATTATCTCTATACTCTGGTGGCAAAGCAGGACATGCCCTTGCTGCCTGGCTGCTCTGCTCATAACCTGCCACATCCACACAGGTCCAGTTTTATGGAGGTCTTGTAACCACGTTAGGAATCCATCAACATGACACAGGGTTCCCCCTCCAGCAAAGGGACAAGGCAGGCAGCTGGGAAATGCCACTGTTGAAGCACCTGCTGTGAGATACCTCTGCCAGAGCCTGTGGGAAGGTCACAGTGAAGGGCAGGGCTGGCAGAGGGACAAGGGACAGCAGGGCAGGCTCAGAGTGAGCTGCACGCTGCAGCTCTCCTGCAAAATCCCCTGGTCTTGGAAAGACACTCCATTAGTCTCCTCTGAGCACAGCAACAGTAACCATAAGGAGACAGCTCAAGGGCTTGGCAGCTGGAAGGGAGCAACAAGGAAGCAAAACTACCAGGATGGCAGAGGAAAGGCAGCCGCCACGGCACAGGGCACAGCGGCGGCTGTCAGGGCTTGGGCGGTCTCCAGCCCCAGCACCGCCATGTGCAGTACTTGGCTCCTTTGACACGGTAGCCTGGCTACAAGGAAAAGGGCAGGCCCATGGAACTGTAGAGAAAACACTGAAAATGGGTCTCCAGTGTAAAAGAGGAGAACCTGAATCCTTTGTGCTAAGAAGCATGAGTTGCTTCGTGCACCTCTGTCAGTTCCCCAGGGCCCCCAGAGCCTCCAAGATGGGAATGTGTGTTCATGGTGAGGGGTTTCCTCACAGCGTAGAAGGGACACTTGGCACTCACCCCCACTTCAAACCTCGTGACTTACAGCTTTTCATTCTCCAAGGGGCAGATGTCAAAACTATTAATTTTTGGGCCACTACAAGAAGGCTGAGCTGGTTTCAGAAGTGAAGAGTAGACCCTCTGCAGCTGGGGCTTTCCAACCCCCTCCCACGCACGCTCTCCGGCACTCCCCGTGGCTTTACCTCCCACCGTGGGTTTGGATGGGAAAATGCCTCGTGTCTGAGCACCCAGCTATACTAACTACTGTGGGGACTGTAAGTGTGGCTGGGATGTGTTTGTGGGCCTCAGCTCCGGCTCTGGAAAGTAAAGGTGTGTCTGATCCCTTTTCCAAAAGGAGCAGGTCCTTTTGGTCACCTGCACGTGCAAGTCAGGGATTCTCCCACCAGAAAATGGTCTGGTCCTGCTGGTCAGGCTGGAGCTAGCTGCAAACTGCACTTCAGCACCAGGCCAGAATTTGGAGCCAAAACCTTGAGAAAAAGACAATAAATGCTGTACTGGTTTTAAAGAGAAGGCTGGTCACCCTTATATACAGCAGCACCAAGTGTTCCTGCCACAGCACCTCGAGCGCTGTACCCCACACAGACAGCACTGATACGACACTCAGAGGTACAACTTTGTAGGAGCAGGAGACAGGTGAACGAGCTCCAAAGACCAACAGCTCTCCTCTAAGCAATGCACAAAAGCCTGAAGATGAAGTTTCAGCCTCAGCTGAAAATCACCACCAAAACCTGTCGGGGCATTCCCGCGGTGCAGCTGGGAAGGAGGGGCATGACACAGCGTATGATAAAGGAGGAGGAACCCCTGGCTCAGGGCCCCCAGCAGCATTTTTGAGGAGGGAGTTTTCCCTAGATAATGTGCGGTAGGGGTTCTCCAGCATCTCCTAAGTGTGAACATTGGGCAGAAAGGAATGCCTGGTTGCCCTGTTCTTCTGGTCCCAGGGAGCCACGTAGCCCAGAAGGGGCTGCAGACATCCTTTCTGACTCCACAGGCTTTTGAGGAACATCACCTGGGTTCTGAGTTTTGTACTTCCTGCAGCCTTCCAGGTTTCACTTACAAAGAACTCTCTAAAACCAAAGTGACAACAACAAACTCAAGGAAAACACATTCCCTCCAGCATGGATTAGGCCAGCTTATTCCCACAGCTGACTGTTGCTCAGCCTCAGGAGCTGAGCTCATCTGAGCCCCACAAAATTTAGTTTAAATACTGATGTCAGGTTTAAGCTTAAAACTTAGTTCTCCTTCCTAAAATTGGACAATTTCATTTTCTTATGTCTCAGTTAATTCTGTTTCTTTCCAGCTGAAGAGGGCTGAGTTAAATCCTCTGTCTGGGGTAACCAAGTGGAATGCCAAAGCTGACCTCGTGTGTGCTCCTCCTCAGCCCCCTCCTCCCATCCCAGTCCTGGGGGGAGGGCACAGGAAGGGAACTGGTGGGATGAAAAGCATAAATAAAAGATGTATGAAAACTGATAACGATATGTTGATAAACAGGAGAGAGACGTGGGCAGCTGGAGGTACTGTAAGGCGGGAGGAAAAATCCACCAGAGCTGAGGAACCACAAACTCCCTCTGCCTGGATATCACCAGGCACATTTTTGGGGTCTTTCCTTTTGCTTTAATGGGCTGGGTTTAGTTTCTGCAGTCCTCCGCAGACTTTGCTCTTGAATCTAAAAGGCTCATGCCCACAGCCTGATTTTCCATATGTACATGCACACAAACTCATCAGGAGACCTATACAGGAAACAAGGTCACTAACAAAAGGAAAAACCCTTCAGCTCCACCACAAACTACTTTATCCAAATGCCACTAAATATTTACAAACTCTGAAAAATGCAGCCATAAATCCAGACTTAAATATTTCATGTGGTCCACAGAGCTTGAAGCAGAAGTGCAAGTCATGTCCAAGCAAACTGCACTCATTCAGTTTTGTGTTCCCCTTTGAGAGCCAAACTTTAGTCTGCCTGAACAGAAAGCAAAACTGAAACCCATTTTACTCTTTTTTTTTGAGGCTTAAGTTTTCCAGCTGCAGAACATTTTTCCCCTGTGCGTGCCCTGATAAGATTAGCAAACCAGAAGTGACAGTATCTCTTGATTTGCAAGGGGAGAGCAGCCTCTCTCAGCACAACACATGATTTTTAAATTAGCAAACAGTGAATTCACTCTGAGGGACTTTCCATGTCCTGTCAGAAATAGCTCTGAGGGACTTTCCAGAGCAGGAGTGCTGAGCTGCTGCAGGACGTTACCCACAGTGCAGCTACAGATGCAACTCTGCTGCACCAGGCAGCTCTGCACTGGCCCTGAAGGCTGGGTTTAATGTTAGCCCAAGGTACCAAGAGGCTCTGGGCTAACGCAGCCGTTCAACGCCTCCCTTCCCAGCCCTCCTCAGCCACACACTTGACTCTGGCAGCATGGGGACAGCCAGTCCTGACTGAATGCCACAGCTCTTTGGCAGGCAGCTGGGAGGAGATAACACAAGCCAGACCTTGCCTCCTCCCACCAGTTCCTAGGAAAGAACCAGCTTTTCCTGAGAGGGCACAAAATAACCTCCTGCGTTAGGCTGAATGCCATCGGGATAGGCAGGAAAGGCAATTCAACCCCTGAGAGAAAGCAGCCAGCACTGCTCCAAACCCCCACACCCCGTGTACTACACAGGACTCTCCAAGACTCAACAAAAACCAGGAGAGTGGAGATTCACAAACCCCTGGGAGGGAAGAAGTGTGCCACAGACCCACAGACTCCAGGGCCACCACCTCTATCAATCATCCTTTGTCCCAGAAAATGCCAAACTGGGGCTTGGGAAGATCAGGTGGAGAGTAAAAACAAGGCACAGACTCATCCATTCAGGAGCTCTTCATCAGCTGTGTGCAGGGTTCTGGGGCACCACATGCTTCTGCAGCCCTGCAAGAAATCAGCCTGATCCCAGGACAGCTCGCTGCCCTTCTGAACTCCCAGTGGGAGCTCTGGCTGGACTCGAGCACTCGAACACTTGTCAGAATGCACAGGGAGAACCTTTGGCAGCTGAAGATTTTTGCTGAGCTCTGCAAGAACATGCTAAGACTTTTTTTAAAACCAGGAGAAGTTCAGGACAGCTCATCAGCCACAGCACAATCAGCACTGGAAGCTGCTGACAGATATAATTTGGTTTAGTCTAATGAAGATGAACTCATTATAATCATTGCAGAAGACAGTGGGCTTCTGGGCACCAGCAGAAATTAAAGCATGGAGAAAACAATCTGCAGACACTTTGTCCTGACACAGCCTGAACCTGAAACCTCAGTACCAGGGTACCCTGTTCCCTGACATGCAACCCCCAAACTCTATGCTGTGGCAGTGTTAAGCTTTACACCTGACACTTCTTCAGTCCCACATCCACACCATAAGCCTCTCACAGATCTACAAGTGGGGGTTCACAGCAGCAGAACCATTTAGCACTGACATCCTCATCTCTTGGACTGGACTTTGAGCACACAGCAGAAGGCTCAGACAGCAGGACAAAGAAGCAGAGCTGCAGAAGCATCTCTCTGCTAACAGGCTCAACAGTCTGGGCAGAACACTCAGGCCTGATGCACAGCTGTTGGTTCTTCCTTCCACCTTGCAATGGCATCATCGAGAGAATCCCAATGTTAGCCTGGACAGACTGAGGTTAAACCTGTTCCTGAAACACATCTCAGTCACTACCAAAGCTCTGTGAACCACCAGGCTATGATCTTTATCTGCAGCAAGTGTTAGAGGGAAATAAAATGTATTCCTCTTATCTCAGGCCTCCCGTGTGGTGGTTCTGCCATTCCAAGAGGGATGACAAAATTGTCCTTCAGGAGCCAAAAGCTTCACATGCTATGGACCAACCACCCACAGCCACGACTAAAACCTGGATTCAAAACCTAGTGGGCTCCTTGAGGAGAAGAGAGGTGGAAAAACCATCCTGTCCAGCAGCCTTGTGGCCTATAACAGCTTGGGGTGATGGGTGACCAGCCAGTACCCAACACCTAGTCCCACTGCCCTGGTAGCTCTGGAGACAGCTGAAATGGGATCAGGTCACTTTGTGTGAGCTGATGGAGTCTGAAGGAGTTTTAGGTTCACATAATGCAGAGAAATTCACAACCATTTCATGGCACAGCAATTTCTTGACAGTCTTGAAGAGCTGGAGATAGAGGAGGTGGTTCCCACCGTGGGAGAGACATGCTCACAAGCAAATCCCTGTGATCACAAGCAAACCTGAAACGATCTCAGTCCAGCCTGTGCCCTCAGCAGGGCATACAAACCCTCACTCAGGGAACCTCTCCAGCTGACAGTGAAGTCCAGGGATTTGACAGCTCTCCCCCACTGTCAGTGGGCACAGACAACCCTGTGAGCCTTCCCCAAAAACAGAGGGAAGAAGGATGCAGACGTGCCAAGCCTTGCTTTGGCCTGTACCTCATACTCTTTGATGGTTCCTTTCCAGGTGCAGCCGCTGTTGATGCAGACAGCAGGCAGACTCTCCACCTCCCGCCGGGCCGCGTTGTCTGGGAAAGCCTGAAATGGAAAAAACAAGCAAACCACAAATACTACTGAGGGGTTGCAGTTTTGATCAGGACTTCAAATTCTTTCTGAAAACTCCTCCCAGACCAGTTGCCCCATCAACCCTCAGAGGTGTGTTAATAGCAACCAAATCGCTGTGACAGCTTTAAATAGGGCACCACTACACACACGTGACCTGGATTTCAGCACTGGGGAGTCCAACACAGTAATCACCCTTCTCACTACTGAAGAAAAGGGTTCCTAAGAATAAGAAGTTCTCAGAGCTTGTGTTTTAAACAAAAACTGCAACTGGTATTACTGACACCAGTGATATGTTAGGGTTTTTTTAATGCATTTTTCCTTACCGAGCTTGTTTCCAAAATAGAAATTCCTTCTTCATATATTCCTTCCTGGATACAGCTGGCACACTTCTGAGGTCCAGCACTATCAGACAGAAAAATAATCATCAAACACAACAAAAAAAAAAAATTAATGCTTAACAATAAAGTGATTTCTGGTAACTTTATTAAATGAAAGTATTTTCTTATTTTTAAAACAACACATTGAGTCTTTGCTTGTGTGTATTTTTGATGCCTATTTCTAATTTTTTTTCTTCAACCAATTAACCATTCTATTAAATTTCCCTCACTCAAAGGCAGGAGTGAGACACAAGAAAGCTTCTCTGGAAGCCAGCTTATGCTTAAACCTCTCCCATTTTGACACAACAACCAAATGATGACTTTTAGGAGCATTCAGTAGCTGTGATGAGGACTGAAGGAAATGGGGGATAGACCTGGACTGCCTCCTCAATGGCAAAAACAATGCAGGGGATTCTGGAAAACAGAACTTTGAAGCAACACCAAAGGCAAGTCAGGGGTCACACATTCCCTTAGAGAAGAGGTGATGCTGAACCTCAATGATTGAACACAGCTCCCTTACTGAGAAGATCCTGAAAACGAGACTTTTCTCTGCTTTTGTTCTTGAAAATGCCTTTTCAAGCATTTTGTCTTCACACTGAAGGCACAGCAGTTACCTGATGATTTTCTTCAGGCAGTAGGAGCAGTAGCGATGGCCGCACTGCGCCTGGAACGGCCGCCTCAGAATATTCTTGCAATCGGAGCAGAGGTATTTGACCTCCAGTTTAGTTCCCAGGATCTCCTTTGCAAACCCAGGCTGGTTCAGATCCAAAGAACCCGGTGGAGAAGAGTTTGCTGCTGCCATGTGAACGAAAAGTTCTGGTTGTATCTCCAGAGACTGAAAATAAAAGTATTTTCTCCAATTGATTATAATTGCATGGGGATGATTTTCCATATAAACTGTGTTACTCACAGATTATTAGACTGTCCCCCAACACCAGTAAACATACAGACATAAAAACCACACCACAAGCTTGTCTTCACCTCCCAAATATGGGAGGAAACTTGAATTTTAGAACTAAATCCAGAACACAGAGACAGGAAGGACAGACCTGATAAAACCCCCTGTCCCAGCAGACTGAAATGCAGCCCGTTTAGAGATATCAAGGCTTCTTGCTCCACATCAGGTAAAAAACTGTCTTAAAGGTGATCAGAAATAAATATAATAAAGTCAGTTCACCAAAAACCTGTTGGCCACCACAGCCCACCAATGCCTGCTCTCACACCTGTCGGGAGGGACCAAAATGCTGCCCAGAGGCAGCCGGTCCCGGAGGTTCCTGGGAGGAAGCTGGGCACACAGTGGAGCCCGGATTTAGTGGTGGTGCCCAAGCAGGCACAGAGGGTTCTTCAGAGGGACAGAAAATGAGGACATGAAAGGCACGACCAAATTGGAAAGGAGGAAAAGAATAAAATGCTTTTGATTTGACTGCTTATGCATCTCACACCTTCATTCCCTGTGACTACATGCCACAGCCACCTAAAACACCTAAGGGAGCACATCCAACTGGTTTGGGTTGGAAGGGACCTTAAAGTCTTATTCCACCCCGCTGCCATGGGCAGGACATCTTCCACTAGACCAGGTTCCTCCAAGCCCGTCCAGCCTGGCCTTGGACACTTCCAGGGATGGGGCAGCCATAGCTTCTCTGGGCAACCTGTACCAGAGCCTCACCACCCTCACAGGGAACAATTCCTTCCCAATATCCCATCTAACCCTGCCCTCTGGCAGTGGGAAGCCGTTCCCCCTTGTCCTGTCATTCCATGTCCTTGATTAAAGTCCCTCTCCAGCTCTCTTGGAGCCCCTTTAGACACTGGAAGGGGTTCTGAGGTCTCTCTAGAGCCTTCTCTTCTTCAGGCTGAACCCCCCCAGCCTGTCTCGGGGAGGAGCCCCGCGAGCGGAGACACCGCAAACCGGAGAAGAGTCCGGGGCTGCCCCGCTGCCCCCGTGTGGCCCGGGCTGCCCGCGGCCAGGAGGGCTCTCT
>VXAD01004647.1:312932-333682 GCA_013399195.1 Dicrurus megarhynchus | reverse complement strand
ATCCCTGTCACTGCCCCAACACCCCACCGTCACACCCAGTTGCGCCCTCTGCCACCCCCACTGTCACCCCCTCAGTCACCCTCCCAGTGTCTCAGCTCCTCGGTCACCCCCTTACCCCGTCCTCTGTCACTTCTTCCCCAGCACCACTCCTCGCTGACCCCACACTGTCCCCTGCCATATCCCTGCCTCAGGCCACCCCGCTGGGAATGAACCCAGACCCCCGGGACGCCCTCACACTCCCCCAGAACTCCTCATCTACACCCTGGGTTTCTTCACCCTTCCCCTGAGCCCACCTCATCCACCTCCTAGGACCTCCTGGGTCACCTCGTCCATACCAGGACCAGTCACCTCGCCCCATCCATCACCTGGAACCCCCTCATGCATCCCCTGCACCTGCTGGAGAGGGACCCAGAGGGACTGTGGTGCTCAGCCTGGGGCCACCCGTCCCACCCGGGGTCCCACCGGGGACAGCCATCTCCCGCTGCACTCCCCAGGTGAGCAGCCCCTGGTCCCTTGGAAACGGCCCGGAGCGAGCCCTGGAATCCCGAGGAATTGCTTTAAAGCCACTTTTGGACATTTTGGGTACCAGTGGGCCCTCGCCTACCTGCGCACAGAGTGCCATGGCCACCTCGCGTCCCGTGGCGCCGGCTCGGGGGACAGGTGGAGGCCAGCGGCCGGGAAGGATGGGCGGCGGCAGGACGGAGACGGCAGGACGGCGATGGCAGGAAAAATGCCGTGTGGGGGAAACGCGCGGCGCAGCCCGCATTGAGGTCACGGCGCGGTGCTTTTCGCAGGGGAACTTGTTCGGCAAAAGGTCACAGCAGCAGGATTTGTCACCCGGGGTCCCCAGCCTGCCTGCCCCCCTAGCCCGGCTCCGGCGCGGGGGCTCCGGGGCTTTACCGCCTGCCGCGCCGGCGGGGCGGGGATGGGCGCGTTCTCACTGCGGGGAATTCACCCGGGGCCGGGGAAATCCTCGCCGTCAGAGCCGGGCGCAGTGACAGAGCAGTGACACAGCGGCCAAGGTGACTGTCCCGGGAGCCTGGCTGCGAGGACGGAGCCGGAGCGGAGCGGGTCGAAGTGAAGGGCGCGGCAGGGCCGCGGGGGCTCGGGGACATCGAGCCCTTGGCGAGGGGCCGGGTGCTGCTCAGGCACCCTCAGGGCGGGATGCTCCCTGTCCGGGAGCCGGGGACAGTGCATCCCTGCGTGTGTCGGCACCGGGAATGGCACGGGCACAGCTCCCCTGGCACGAGCACCGCTTCACCCAGTGCACTGCAACAGCCCTTTTCCCAGCACAGCCGCACTGGTCTGGGAACATCGGCATGGAAAACTTGGTGATGTCATCCAGCGCAGGAAAATCCTGTCTACAATTCCGGAACTGCCCGTGACCTGGCAGCAGTGCCGGGGCAGGACGTGCTGTTCCCAAAGGGACAGGAAACCCGCACCAAAGGCTTGCTTGAAACGCCCGCTTTGGGGCTACTCCCAAAGAAGACGGGATGGGACAGAACGCCCTGGAGCTGCTCACGAGAGCCGTGGGAGGGGACGGGACCACCTGGGGCTGCTCCCAGTCCTGCTGTTGCGACACCCCGGCTCCACCGCACGGCCCAAGGAGCGAGTTTTGCACCCAGCTAATGTCCCGCCTCCCAGAGCTGCATTCTCCTGTTCCCTGGGAGCCGGGGCCAGACGTGTTGCGGTGACGGATGACAAATGACAAACCCCCGCGCCCTCCCGGCGCCTGATTTCCGAGCAATGCCCGGATCATCACCGTGACCGGGACCCGGCCGCTCCTCCTGCGCTTTGTCATGGGGAGACCCCACAAAAACCCGCCGGGGAGCATTAACTCTGTGCCCTCTCACTTCAGCTGAACCGCGAGCAGGAGCAGCTTTCCATGCCTTTACTGCGAAACTTTCTGGGTGATTCTGATGCAGCTTAGGGATTTTCATCGAATCACAGAATATCCTGAGGTGGAAGAGACCCACCAGGATCATCCAGTCTAACCCCTGGCCCTGCACAGACGCCCCAACAATCCCACCCTGGGCGTCCCTGGCAGCGCTGTCCAAACGCTCCTGGAGCTCCGGCAGCCTCGGGGCCGTGCCCATTCCCTGGGGAGTCTGTTCAGTGCCCAGCACCCTCTGGCGGAAGAGCCTTTTCCTGATATCTATTCTAACCCTGCCCTGGCCCAGCTCCAGCCGTTCCCTGTCACAGGGAGCAGAGATCGGAGCTGCAGCCCTCGGTGAGGTCTGTCCTCAGCATCGCCTTCTCTAGGCTGAACCAACCCAGTGCCCTCAGCCCTTCCTCCGTTGGCCCCTCCGGACCCTCTCCATGCCCGTGTCCGTCCTCTGGACGCTCTGCCGGCCTCCCCCCGGGCACGAAGGCCCCATCGGCAACCCAGGCGCGCCCGGTACCAACGGGCCGGGCAGAACCGACACGGCGAACCGCTGCACTGCGCATGCTCGGCTCGGCTCAGCCGGGCAAGACTATTGGTCAACGGGTCTGACAGCGCCGCAGAACAAACCAATCGCTGCCGGGTATCGGGTGACTGGCACAGACAACAGTTAATCGTAGTGTGTACAGGCACGTGCCGTCAGCCCTCAGGCTGGCGTGCGCATCAGCCAATCGCATAGCGGGAAGGCTGATTGGCAGGGTGCTGCGCCTATCAGACGGAGGTGCGTCACGCCTGGGTGCTGTTAACCCAACAGTCCATGCAGGAACCTCGGCCCCGCCCGCTGCGCTCGCGCATGTCCCCGCCTATGAGCGGCCGTCTCTCCTGAAGGGCGCGCGCCTCGCCCTATCAGCGCGTGGCGCGGCCACGCCTCCGGGGGCGGGCACTGGGCGGTGCCCGGAGGCGGGCGCGGCCCGGGCGGGGTCGGAGCGATGGCGGAGAGCGACTGGGACACGGTCACGGTGCTGCGCAAGAAGGGCCCGAGCGCGGCCCAGGCCAAGTCCAAGCAGGTCAGCGGGGGGAGCGGTGGGGGCCAGGTGCGGGGCCGGGCAGGTGCCCGGCCTGGGCTTGACGTGGTTGAGGCCGCCGCTCCGAGTGGCGCCGCGCTCACCGCGCACCTTCGCTCTCTCCTCAGGCGATCTTGGCGGCCCAGCGGCGCGGGGAGGACGTGGAGACCTCCAAGAAGTGTGGGTATCCCGCGGGGGGGCCCGGTCCGGTTTGGGGCGGCTGCCTGGGATGGGGAGAGGGGGCCGGAGGCGGCACCGCCCGGCCGAGCCAGCGGTCCCGGACTGGGGCCTAACGCGCAGCCCTGGGAGCCGCCGGGATAGCGCCGCTGGAGCTGCCCCTTCGTTTCTGGTTGCCCAGGGGAAAGCTCTGCCTAGTTCCTGCAGAGATCTTGGAAGATTTTTCATAATCACAAAACTTAAACTCCGCGTTTTTGCAGCTTATTTCTCTTGAGGATTTGAATGGCTGCCTATCTTCCTATGGCGCTGCTTTTTAAAAGTTCCTTGTTTCCTCTCCGATGTAAATTGCCAGGTTCTCTCACTGCAGGGAGCAGATCCTGGGGGTTGGAAATAAATAGAGAGATCATCCTTGAAGAAGGTGTAGTCACCTTTATTGGTGAATTTCAGAGACTCATGTGAGAGAAAGGATTCAAACTAGGACTTAAATACTATATCTAAAATGAGAGAAAACAAACAATGTGGTTTTGAAGCTCAACCTTTCAGCAAAACTAAGTAGTTAGACTTTACTTATGAAAGGTGTCAGAAAATTGCTTAAAAGCCACTTACTCGTGCTGCTTCATACCTGAGCAAGCACAATTCAAGTTCAGGTATTGACCCCTGTGTGCTGCAGAAGTCTGCAGCGAAGTTTGAGCATTAAATCCCCAAGGAAAAGCAAGACCTGCCCTATCTGGAGTGAAGTTCAGGTGTGAAGTAGGGAAAGGGAAGGGCTCTGCATGGCCAGGTGTGCACAGCACCATGAACAGGGCTAAGATAATGTTCCCTGATGGGCAAGATCTGGGGGAGATAAATGCTGATGTTGGCAAGCTGAAATACTGACATTTCCCTGGGATCCTGGGCAGCTGAAGGCTTGGAAAAAATCCTTTGATACTTTTTGGCACAGCTCTGAGCCTTATTTTGTTTGCCCTTGGTTGTTTTTTTGTTCTTGCTTCGAATGACAGGGGCAGCAGGCCAGAACAAACAACACTTCATTACAAAGAACACGGCCAAGCTTGACCGCGAAACAGAGGAGCTGCACCATGACAGAGTTTCCCTGGAGGTGGGCAAAGTGATCCAGCAGGGCCGGCAGAGCAAGGGCCTCACACAGAAGGACCTGGCCACGGTGAGTGCAGCACCTCCAGGTGAGGGTGAGCACCTTTCCTGTCCCCTCGTGGGCAGCTGCAGTGGGATGGTGTCGTGGGCTGGAAGTTTGGGGAACACAGCATCTCTGGTGTCTGATGTCCTGGCAGCTTCAGTTGTCTGGGAAAAGTTCTGAGGTTTGTCTGTGCAGCCCTTGAGCCCCAGGTTGGAGGCAGAGCCTGTCTGGCGCTGCTGAGCTGGTGGGAGGCTGCTCCCCCCTTCCTCCCAGCAGCTCACACCACCCCGAGGGGTTTGTACCATCAGGGCTGAGCAGTGTTAGCAACTCCCTGCTGTCTGCTGGTGTCCGTACTCCTCCTGAAAAGCAGGGAGGTCAAAGTCTGTTCAGAATGAACGTCACCTGGTACACTGCAGGGAGGTGCCGGTGGGGATGGAGTCAGCTTGGGAGCAGCATTTTATCATCTGTCCTGGCATAATGAGGGGCTGTTCCTTATCTGTGTGAGTCCTGGGGGGCTGCTGCTGAGTGTTGCTGTGTTTGAGACTCCTCTCTTTTCAGAAAATCAATGAAAAACCACAAGTTATCGCTGACTACGAATCAGGACGAGCAATCCCCAATAACCAGGTCATGGGCAAGATCGAAAGAGCCATTGGTGAGTTAAGGGAGACTTCAGAAACACTGCCAGTGTTTGGATGGGTGGTTTGGGGGAAGATATTTACCTTTTTCCTGTGAGGAGCATTGCTGGCTGGAGTTTATCCTGGGTGCGGTGCCATTAAGTCGTGTTCTGATAAAACCTGGATCTGCTGACTGAACCAGAACTGGGAGCCCTTGATCTTTGTCTGCACCTCCATGCGTGGGGGCTGTGCCCTGGGGACCATCCCTGTGTGGTTGCCCCCAAAACCTCTGAGATGCTGAGCACCATGGAAGCCTGATTGCACTTGTGGAAGGATTTAGTGTTGGTTTTACTCTCCTGGGCTGGTTCAGATCCCATCTCCTAGGAAGACGGTTTTCATTTGAAGTTGGTCTGGTGCTCCTAGAAACTAAAGTAGGATTCTCCTGAGCTCTGCTCTCCTTCTGGATGTTCTCTTCCTTAAGGCTGAAATTGGTGGAAATAGTTATTGGGTGAATAAATGAGTGCTGATGGGGGTGGTCTCCTTTGTCTTATTCCAGGCCTCAAACTGCGTGGAAAGGACATTGGAAAACCGCTGGAAACCGGCCCCAAAGGGAAATGACAACAAAGCCTCGAAATCAGTTTGCTCAGATTGATCTGGCCCAGCTGGTTCTCCTCAACCACTCTGCATATTGCCAAGCTGAACAAGAGGGTTTCAGACTTGCTTTTGCGGGGAAATATGCTGAATCTGTACCTGCTGTAAAAAGGCAACCTTAAAGAAGCAATTTTCCTGATGTTTGTTTTTCCTTCCTCCTTTTCAGAGATTGAGGATCTAAACCCCAAGAAAAAACCCAAACCCTGTCTCTGATTTGCCAGAAAACATGTGCATTGTGGTGTTAGCAGCAGCTGATGTTAAGGCACTTAGGGTGGTCTGAAATGTGATCATTTAATTGAAACAGTTTGGGGGATGGGTGAGATATATTATATATAAATAATATGGGAGAGTTGGGGCTTGATCAGAAATGATGGCTCAGTCACTGTATCTCAATGAGTTTGGTTTGTTCTTTCCAGCCTGTTTTAAAGAGATCTATAATAAAGTTTGATACCCTTCAGTTGCCCAGGGGAGCTGCTGCATGTGACCAGCTGGTAGTAAATGTTGTGGCTGGGTGTGACTGGAGCTGCACCACCTCTTCCTTCTGGGATTGTAATTCAAGGGACACCTGGGGTGCCTGGGATGAGAGCCAGCACTGTCACAGCCTTCCTGGCAGTGTCACCTCTCCCTGCATTGGGATGGTGCACCTTGGCCCGCAGCCTGGGGATGGAACCAGTGCTGTGGGTGTGAGGGGAGGCTGTGGGCATCTGCAGAGCCGGGCAGGTGCAGCCTGAGCCCTCCTCGTGCCCTTCCTCAGCTCTGTTGGGCAGGACAGGACTGTGGGGATGGTGGTTGGCCTGACTGAGGCATCACCTAAGGGGGACACAGCTGGGTGAGAGGGAGACAGGCTCTGGTCAGAATCTGGGAAAGCACGATGTCCCAGGCCTCTCCAGCTGGGCATGGGGGCTGGGGGTAGCAGGATCGTGGTGGGCTGCTTGTTGTGCAGGGGCTGAACTGGGCTGTGCGTGGGGCTGGGTTTGGAGTTCACAGTGTTAAGGTGTGAAAGCTGGGGGTGAGGGAGGGGTCCTGGGCTGGGGGCATGCTGGGTGCAGGGTGGGCGTCCAGGCCCTGAGCTCAGCCTGCACCTCAGGAGCATTTTGGGGTTTCCAAGTGACATTTAAAGGCAAATTATCAAGTGTGCTGGCAGCAGGTGGGCACCTGTACCCTCAGGGGTGCTGTGTGGTGCCCCCCTCTGCTCCCTGCCCTCCCACCTATCACTCACCCTCCCCAAAACCAGCAGAGGCACTGGGCTTCCTCCCCGTGGGGTCTCTGTGCCCTGGGAGATCTTGTGCTTTGTCTGGGGCATGGGAAGTGGCTCGCACCCTCTGCAGCACCCACTGCTCTTCCCAGTGTGGGGACCAGGACCCCACACTTCACCCCCCCTTCCATGGCCAGAACCCTGTTTGGATGAGAACTCCCACTCCTGCTGCCTGCCAAAGCATGAGCACGTTGCTGTGTCTTGGAAGCAGAAAGTTCATGTTACAAACAACAAAAATGCTTTTCCCGACCACTTGGAGGTAGTGATGACAGCGCTGTGTCCCTCTGTGGGGCCAGCTCTCAGGGGCGAGAGTGGGCAGCTGCTGGAGTGTGGGTTCCTGCCGAGGGATGGTCTGCCTGGGGGAGCGGGCAAATTCCTGCCGCTGGCTGCTGATTTCAAGCCACATCCTCCTCCCTTGGAGATATAATGACCTTGTCCTGCAAAGAAAGGTGAGTGAGAATTGGTGACGAACGTGGGCTGTCTGCTATGAAACACCAGGATTTCTTCCAGGCTGCAGTGAGGACGATCCGTGTGCCAGCCCCCTGCGACCCTGGCAGAGGCACCAAACCCCCAGAGGGCTCCAGGTTTGGTATTGGAGTCCATGCTGGGGCTGGTGGCTCTGCTGCAGATGGCACCAGATCTATCCAAGGGACCTGCAGCTTAAGCCACCTTGCACAAACTTGAGTGCTGGCTGAGCGAGGATGAGTCAGGTTTGTCAGACCGCCTTCCCACAAGGCTCAGGGGTGGGAGCACACTCAGCTCTTTCTGGAGCAGCTGCCTAGTGGCAGCAGCATTTTTAGGCCAGTCCTACAGCTCCGGGTCACTTGTTTGTCAACAAGCAGATAAGAGGCAGAGCCCTTTGCACCTCCCCGTCACGTTGTCGGAACGCGGGGGCAGGGAGAACCTGCTGGCATTTGCTGAGCTTTTAGGAAAACGCTGTTTTGGCACAGCTGGGGCAATCAGCAAAGTCCTTCACCCTGTCCTTACATCGCGGAAGGTGATGTTGTCAAAGCCTTGGGGACTGTTACTCTCTGGCGGTGTCCTGCTCGCCAG
The DNA here is from genome assembly GCA_013399195.1 of Dicrurus megarhynchus. Classification (NCBI taxonomy): domain Eukaryota; kingdom Metazoa; phylum Chordata; class Aves; order Passeriformes; family Dicruridae; genus Dicrurus; species Dicrurus megarhynchus. The sequence goes on along the minus strand of VXAD01004647.1, from coordinate 325,854 downwards.
CCCTCGCGGCTTCAGCCAGTACCAGCCCCCGGCAGCCACCAGCGCCACGATGATGAGGGCCAGGAGCAGGCTGAGCACCACCTCTGCCACGAAGCTGCCAGAGGGTTTCTCTGCAGGGAAAGGAAATGCTGTCACGCTCGACCCACTGCCCAGAGAGCTGCCTCCAGCCTCAGCCCAGCACCCTGGGCAGCTCTGGGTTGACCTTTCACAGCCAGAACTGGCCCCCTCGCACCTTCCGCTGGACTCTCTGGGCTGGAATGGCAGCCCACCCTGGCGCTGTACATGATGTCATCCAGTGCCACTGTCCCCTCCATTGGCCACCTCCGTGTGGTGATCTCAAAGCTGATCTGCGGGGAAAGGTGGAGTCTGGGGGGCTGAGGCACGCCCGCAGTCACCCTGCACCCCAGGGTGGCCCCACTTACCTGGAACTCACCAGGGCTCTGCACCGGCACCACGGCGCCCTGCCAGCCCCGGCTGCGGTGCCCCGCCACGCTCCACAGCGTGCGCTGCCCCGCCGAGCCGTGCAGCGTCACCCGCAGCTCCCCGCTGGCTGCAAGGACGGGGCACAGGCGTCCTGGCATCACCAGCTGCCCCGAGCCCACAAGCACCACCGAGCCCTCCCAGCCACGCCATCCCCTACTGCGATGGCAGCACCCAGAGGGAATGGGCCATCCCTGCTGCCCAGCTGGAGCCAAAGCAGAGTGTCCATGGCCCAGGGGTGGGGAGGACTGAGGCCCCCATGCCCGCACATGACACCCAGGGATGGCACCTCCTCCCCGTCCCTGCAGTGCTCACAGAGGTGCTCCGGGATGTCCATGTGGTACCAGAAGCGCAGGCAGGAGTCAGTGGCTGCGGGCAGGGGTGGGCTCTCCAGCAGGGCACTGGTGCCCCTGGCACCCAGCGCGCTGGTGTCGAAGTGCACGTAGTGACCTGGGCAGGCAGGGACAGAGCACACAGGGTGTCCCCCAGTCCTGCAACCATTCGTCCCACCCCGCTTGTCCCACTCTACCCCAAAAAGCCCAGAGTGATGCCTACAAGACAACACAAACCAGCCCTGCACCTCACTGCCCTTGGGACTGGGCTGTCCCTCCCAGGCGAAGAGGGGACAGGGCTGCTATGGAGCCAGGTCTCACAGGATGTACTGAGCTGACCCCATCCAGTCCCAGCTCTTCTTCCTCGCTCTGGCCATGCCAGGGTGCCTGGGCAGGGATGGGTGTTTCCTACCATTCCTTGTGCCCAGGGTGTGATCCTGCTCGGGGCTGGGGTACTTGGCCAGGGTGACCCCGCTCTTCCAGCCCCAGGCCAAGCTGTGCAAGTGGGAGTCCGAGGGGCTGCTCCACCCACAAGTGTCCTGCTCGAAGTCACAGGATGCTGGGAGGAAAGAAGGGCTGTGAGACACCCGGTGCTACCTGGTAGGAGACGAGGCACCTGGGTGGGACACACCACCCCCAGCTTCAGGCCAGGCCAGGTTCAGGGCAGGAACAGGTCTGTCCCCATGCCCATGGCTTACATGCCCCCACAGGATGTCCCACCCCCCCCATCTGATCCACGGTGTCCCTGTGGGGTGGGGTCTCACCTGGCTCAGGGCAGGCTCCATCCGACACGTGCAGGTCATCCAGCGCGATGTACCCGTGGTCACCCCCAGCTCCCACTGCCTCAAACACCACCTGGGCAGGGTGACATGCTGAGGCCGGCAGGCTCCATGTACCCCTCGTCACCCCCAGCTGCCCCCAGCACCCTGCTCTGTCTCACCTGCCAGTCGCCATCGGGCCGGACGGTGACGTGGCTGCGGTGCCAGCTGCTCCCCGCCATGGTGCTCACACTCAGAACCTTTGTCCGCACCCTGCTCTGCTCCACGAACACCCGGAGGGAGCCTGCCCAGGGCACCCAGCATGGAGGAGGGGTCCAGGGCTGTGCCATGTGGGGCCCCCACCCATCTGGAGGTGCCCCCAGGGGTCTCAGGGTGGGTGGTGCTCACCTGGGGTCCCGGCACTCAGCTGGTACCAGAAGGCCAGGCACTGGGTGGGCACGGAGGGCTGGTAGGGCTGGGAGGTGAGGGCAGCCGTGTGCCCTGCAGGCAGGGAGACCCTGCCCGTGTTCACCACCATGTAGTGGCCTAGGGGAGAGAAGCCCCTGTGCTGTGACCGCTGCCCAGCCCTGCTGGGGAGCACTAGGGGACAACCGGGGCTGGGTTTTGCCCCCAGGTCAAGGAGTCTCCCCAGTTTGGGGACCTCCTCAGGATTAGGGAGCCCTGGGGCTGGGGGACTCTGGGTTTGGGGAGTCCCAGGGTTGGGGAGCCCCAGGCAGTATTGCCTTCTGCTCATCCTGGGGAGGGCAGGCAGGACATGGGGAGAGCAGGCAGGGAGGGCACTCAGAGCAGCAGGGAAGCAGCAGGGCTGCCGTGGCCCTGTACCTGCGGGGCTGCCGGTGGTGTGGTCGGCCGCAGGGCCAGCGGTGGTGCCGGTGCCGTTGCTCTGTCGCTGCCAGGTGCCCTTTCCGCTGGCTGCCAGCGCACAGCCCTCCGCCTCGAAGGAGCAGGAGAGCTCGGCCCCACAGGGGCCCGCTGTCTGCGCGAGGTCGTCCAGCCCCACGTCCCCCAGGAACCCGTCGTGCAGCACCTCGAAAGCCACCTGCCCCCGAGCAGCGGTGTCAGATGCCCTGTGCCGCGCTGGTGCCAGGGACGTGGGGGCCTGGTCCTCACCTGGTACCGCTGCTGGCCTGTGGCAGGCAGTGTCGCCCATGCCCGGTGCCAGATGCTGCCCTGGGTCCCTCGGCGGGTCCACAGCACCACCTCCTCGCCTCTCTCCAGCCGCAGCTTGAGGTTCAGGGTGCCTGGGCAGAGGGGGGCGTGGGGCAGCCATCCCACACCCCTTGGGGACCCCGCTGCACTCAGAGTGGAGCCGGGCCGGGGCACCCTGGGAGGATGCCATGGGGCACGTACCAATCTGTGGGCCGGCCAGGCGGTACCAGAAGGAGAGACAGCGTGGGGCAGCAGCCGGCTCCTGGAGAGAGGTGAGGAGCTGGGCCCGCTGCCCGTGGCTCCATGGCACAGAGGGGTCCACGGACAAGAAGTAGCCTGAATGTTGGGGACAGCCAGGGCGGAGGGGTCATGATGTGGGTGTTCCACATCACCCACAGCCCAGATCTGGGTGCTCCCGGGCTGCCCTAGGTGAACTTGCTCCATAGGCATGGGGCTGCTGGGAATGCACAGGGCATGTCTTGGCCCCAGGGATTGAAGGCTGTGGGGTGCCCTGGGCTCCTGGGTTCCCCCAAAGAGCAGCCAGCCCCTTACCTGAGCCAGTGGTGTGGTCAGAACCATGTCCCTGCCCCGTGCTGCGGACCCATTTGAAGTCACTGGACAGATCCTGGTACCAGCCACACATGTCCCTCTCAAAGTTGCAGGACAGCTCTGGCCAGAGAGAGGTGACAGTGTGGAGGTGGAAGGGGATAAGGCACCACAAAAGCAAATGGGTCCCCTAAATGTCCCTTTCCCCTTGCTCCCCTGCCCCACTCCCCAAGTTTACCCCATGCAGGGGTCCCAGGCCAAGGCAGGATATGTGCTTGGCCCTGGCCTTCGGCCTTCTGCACCATGGTCCTGTTCTTGGACAGAGTGACAGCCCCCCAGACAGCCCCCATGGAAAGGGTCTGGGGTCACCCTCACTGCCCACACACCCCTGGCCGTACCCGCAGCTGTGGGTGACACCACATCGAGGTAGCACTTCTCGAATGTCACGTTGTCAACACTGACATTCACTGCGCCCTGGAGATCCACCAGTGCCAGCAGCTCGACCTGGGGGCAGCAGCCATGAGCCCGGGGTGCCCCCTGTCCCAGTAAAAGCCCCCCAGGCTGGTCCCTGTGCGTCCAGCACACCTGGAAGGGCCGGCTTCTCTGTCCCAGCGGGACACGGACACGACCCCCAGCTGTGCTGCCACGACCTTGTGTCTGCCAGGCCAGCTGGGTGGTGCCAGTGGTGTGATCTGCGACGCTGACGGCAAGGAAGCCTGGAACAAGAGGTGGTGCAGAGGCTGTGGGCACCCAAAACCCCTGGTCATCCTGTGGGAGCCCTCCATGGCACCAGCCCATGGTCACAGAGTACAGGGACACGGATGGGGACACGGACACCCCTGCTCCAGGATGATGTGATGGGGCAAAGCAGGGTTGGGAGAGGCAGCAAAGACAGGTGGGCGTGGGGGGCTCTGAGGGCAGGAAGCAGGCAGGGCACCCCGGGGGTGGGCAGGAGGTTACCTTGGGGGTCACTGTGGATGTGGTAGCTCATCTCCATGGTGCAGGCAGGGCCAGAGGGGCCCAGCGGAGGCGATCTTGCCTTCGCAGGACCCACCATCTGTCCTTCTCCTGTCTGAAGGGCCAGGGAAGTCCCTGGGCACAGAAACACTCTGTGAGGTGAGGACTGGGGTCCCACGTCACTGGTAGCACCCCCAGCCCAGCATCCGGCCCGGGCATCGTCCCCCGTTGTGCATGGCACTGGCTCTGGGAGCTCCCATGGTGCTGGGCACTGAAGAGCATTGTCTGGCTGCTGGGAACAGCCTCACCTGTGAGGAAGCTGTCAGGTTCAGTGACCCTCTGCAGACCCCAGCGCAGCCGCCCCACGCTGACGTCGTGCCAGCCCCCAGCCCCTGACTCAAAGGTTGTTGTCCCTGCAAAGTCAAAGAATCCTGGTTTGGGTTGGAAAGACCTTAAAGCTCATCTCATTCCACCCCTCTGCCATGGGCAGGGACACCTTCCACTATCCCAGGTAGTTCCAAGCCCTGTCCAACCAGACTTGGACGCTTTCAAGGATGGGACAGCCACAGCTTCCCTGGGCAACCCAAAACTCCAGGCTCAGTCTTGCCAGGCCATCGTGCTCCTGGGGGCTGTGCAGGCACTCACGTGCCCTGGCCACGCCAGCCCAGGGGTGCCTGGTCCCCTCCACCACCAGGGTACCGGTGCAAGTGACTGCCCTGGCTCTCACCACAGCGCTTCTCGTCAGAGCCATCAGCGCACGTGTCAGCGAAGTCGCAGGCCAGCTCTGCGGCAATGCAGTCCCCGCTGTCACAGGCCACCTTGTCTGCTGCGCAGGGGCTGGCACCTGCCCGGCTCGGCAGCGTGACCACAGGCTTGTCTGATGATGAAACACCCCAGGATGGAGAGCAGTGGTGAAAGGGCTCAGCAACAGCATCAGTGTCAACCCTTTGAGCCACTGTCCCCTGTCCCTAAGCATCTCCCTGGCTCTCCATTTCCCCCATCCCATCCCGTCCCAGCCCAGCCCAGCTGCCACCAGGTGAAGGGGAGCCAGGGCCTAGTAAGAGCTGCTTGTGTGACATGTTTTGGCACAGAGGATGGAGTGTCACAGCCACAGAACAAAGACACCAGCTCCCCAGGGCAAGTGTTTGCTGTGCTGCACCCAGGACGGTCCCTGTGGTGAGCAGAGGGACAGGCAGACTATGTGGCAGGTCCTTTAGGGACGGTGCCATGGGCACAGGACACCTGGGACAGCTGCCCACACTGGAGCAGGGTGAGGGACACTGCCCACCAGCTCACCCTGCTCCTTCACACAGCCCTGGGACAGGATCAGGTCATCGATGGCCACGGTCCCCCCGCTGCCGGCCACACCCTCGATCAGCACCTGCAGGAAAGCACCATGCCAGCAACGTCAGCAAGGGGTCCTGCACAGTATGGGGGGATTAGGGTGACAGCAGGGAGCCATGGGATGGGCGGAGCCGGCACTGTCATGGACTGACACATATTTTCCCCTGGAAGGGAGTCAGTGGGAGCAGGGGAGATGCTGCGGCTGACAGGGGTGCACAGCGTGCGCTGGCACGGCCACGGTGGGCTTGGGGGATGGTGCTGCCCCTGTATACAGCTCTGGTCCCTGACCCCAGAGACAGCCCAGCTCCCCACAGCACAGCACCAGCCCACCTTGAAGGGAACAGTCATGCTGAAGTCCACTCTCTCCCGGACCCAGCAGCTGCCCAGGTCTCCTGTCCGCTCCCTCATCAGGTTCTTGGTAGAGTTGGTCACGTAGGAGATGCTGAGGTTGCTGGTGGTCGAGCCATGGAGGTGGTAGTACAGCACGAGCTGGAGATGGGGAGGAGGGTGAGCCTCAGGGCAGGGGCATGCAGCCCCCTGCATCCCACAGAGGGGCTGTGAGGAGCTCAGAGCTCCCAATGGGCACCAGATATGTCACCAAACCACCCCCAAAAACCTGATGCCCATCCCCAGAAAGGGCCAATCACAGCCCCAGCCCCACATGAGGGTCCCCACAGCTGGGAACCCCATGTCCCGTCACCACTATGCCCACATGGGCTGTGACATGAGGTCCCAGCTGTGACTCACAGAACAGGAGGTGGTGGCTTGGAAAGTGGGGCTGATGAGCTGAGCTGTGCCACCAGCCTGTGCAGTGGGGCCACCGCCCACGTGGAGGAAAAAACCTGCAGGAGATGCTGGGGCTGAGTGGAGCCGGGCAGATGTGTGGGTGCAGGACACCGCTGTCCTGAGCGGAGCCCAGGCGTGTGTCAGCCCAGGGCACGTCCACCTGCGGTGGGGCTCTGCCGGGGCACTGGTGCCACGCCACGTACCAGCCCTGCTGTTGCTGCTGTGGTCCCGAGTGGGAATGCTGTAGGAGGTGCCCAGGTTCAGGCTCGTGTTCCTGCCCCACGCTGGGGGCCCGGCCGCCGCCTCCCAGCCACAGAGATCATGGTCAAAGGAGCAGCGGGTGAAGCTCTCTGTGGGGAAAAGGGATAGCAGTGACCCGGAGACCGGGGTCCCAGCCCTCTCTTGGACGGGTAGGTCCCTGCAATGGGCTGGGTGATGCCACCCCTCTGCAAACCCTCAGGGTCATTTTGCCCTCCCGGGCATAGGGCAGAACTGGGGGGACGCCTGCCAGCCTAGAGCACAGCTTTGCCCCACCAAGGCAGACCCTCAGCCCATCCGCAGGACTCCTCCCGGGGGCCGGGGCTGCTCACTGCACTGTGCTGCGCCCTCGTCCGAGCCGTCCCCGCAGTCGTCGGTGCCGTCGCAGAAACGATGCTGTGCCACGCAGGAGCCGCGGGGGCAGGGACTCTCCTGGGCCCCGCAGACCTGCTGCCCGACCTCTGGGGTGGGGGGACACATGTCAGCGAGTGGCTGGTCCCACAGGGACACGGTGAGCATCCCCACATCGTTCCCTGGGGTGGCTCAAGGGACAGGTTTTCACTGCCCACCTCATGCTCTGGCCAGGGCACGGTGCCACAAGACACAGCGAGCAATGGGAGAGCTCCCCCGGGTTTTGCACCCCACCCAGTTCCCCCAGGATCCCAGCTCACATCCCAGCAGATGTAGGACTCACCTGGTAAGCCACAGTTCCTGAACACTATGTCATCGAGTGCCACCTCCGCCCCACAGGTGGGCAGTTGTGTCAGGGAGAAGATGAGCTGTGATGGGAGGATGGGGATGGCATGAGCTGCCCAGGCCCCTCGGGGTCCCAGAGCACCCCCAGCTCCTCTGGTCCCAGCTATGGGGACAGTGCCCGGGTACCGACACTGTCTCACCTGGAACTGCTCCGTGATCCGGCCGGGGTAGGCGACCAGCTGGCGCCAGCCCTCGCTGCTGCGCTCGGGGCTCTGCCACAGCCCCACCACGTCGTCCCTGTGTGCCACAGCCAGGCGCAGCACCGGCCCCTCTGTCTGGTTCGGCCCTGAGGGGAGCCCCAAAAGTGCCCTTGGCATCCTGGGGTACCCAAAGGAACGAATGGAGCCCTGCCAGCTCTAGGGGCTGGAGCTGGGACCCCCAGGTCCCACCAGCTCTGCATGTGGAGCATGGAAGAGGCAAACAGGATGCCAAGGAGCCATCCCAAGGTGCGGGTGGCTCTGTCCCTGCCGATGGGGCAGATGGCCCCATCCCACCCCACTGCCTCCCATCCTCACTACCCAGTAGTCAATGCTGCCTGTGCCCACCTTGGGTGCCCTCGCAGCTCCCTGAGAGGTGGTACCAGGCTCTGATCTCACATGTGGCAGCTGCTTCCCGCATCTCTGGTGACCTGAGCCAGGCCGTGGCTGCAGTCTTTGCTGGGGGGGACGTGGTCACCAAGAACCAGCCTGGGGAGGGCAGAAAGCAGAGCAGGGGCTGCAGCCCCATGGAGTGGCACCGGAGCTGTGCCAGCACTACTCCTGCCCCTCCATGGGTCTGCTCCATCCCCTGCCCCCTACAAGGATGGGTGTCCTGGCACCCTGACTCTGGGGCACCCATAGCCCGGTGGAGCAGTGCTGTGGGTGCCCAGAACCTGCTCACCAAGCAGCCCCCTCTTACCCAAGTCAGTGCCCACAGTGTGGTCTGAGTGAGGCCCCGTGCCCCACGTGGCCAGGCTGGCCCGGCCCCGCACCCATCTGTACGTCGAGGTGCCCACATCTTGCCAGCCACAGTCACTGTCCTCGAAGTCACAGGTGAAGGGGGTGCCCAGCACTGCTGAGCCCCGTAGGTACCCTGAAGGTGGGCAAATGGAGGGTCAAGGCAGGTTTGGGGCCACCCTGGGGACCTGTGCCCACCCCAGGGAACTGCACCCACCCAGGGGACCTGTGGCCAGCCTGGGGGACCTGCACACAGCCTGGGATCCTGCATCCACCTGGCAGACTCACCTGCACCCAGGTGACCTGTGTTCACCCTGGGTACCTGCACAAGGAACCTGCCCCTACCCCATGGATCTGCGCCCACCCCGGGGGCCCTGCATCCATCCTGGGCACCAGCACCACACCAGGGACCTGCACCCACAACACCCCCCACTACCTCACCCCAGGAGCAGGGCCTGAGAGTGGGTCTGGGGGCCTGGGGGGTCTGGGCACCCACCACACTGGTTCTCGTCCGAGCAGTCGCTGCAGTCACAGACAAAGTTGCAGAGCTGCTCAGCCGCGCTGCTGCAGCTGTTGACAACCACGGACCCACTGGGGAGGACGGTTCTGGCTGTGGCAGAGACAATGGGGCTGAAAACCCTGCAGGCAACCAGGCACGGTGCCCGCAGCAGGTGATGGAGGGCACGTGTGACCTGCAGGTGACATTTGCCTGGGCACCTCGGTTTGGGACCCTGCTGGGGCAGGTACTGAGCTCTCAGTGGCATCTTCCCTTGGACGGTCCCCCCGTCACTGCCCCGGCACTCCACACCTCTCACACTGCCACCTCCCCCCGTCAGCCTCGGGGTGCCAGAGCCTGCCGGGGCACTGCCTCTGCTATATCGCACCCGTGCTTTGAGTCCCAGCCCCCATTTTGGAAGAAACAGGAATATCTGGGCGTTTTCTGTCCCACGCTGAACAAAGCCATTGCTGATCCCCAGCCCGGTGCTGGGAGCTCCAGCTCCCGCTCACCCTGGGAACCAGCGGAGCCCAGTGGGCTGGGCTGTACCTGCCCCGGCCCCCAGCGCTGGGGGAAACTGCCGGGGAGGACCAGAGTGGAGCAGCCAGCACGGAGGCCCCTTCCCTCCAGCGACACAACCCGCGCCCGCGTCGGCAGAGCTCACCCAGCAGCACCAGGAGGGCCAGCATCGCCTGCCCGCCTGCAGCCATCCCGGCCACCGCGACGGTAAAACACAGCTGGGAGAGGCCACACCGTGAGCCCCAGGCTGGAATGCGCTCCCCAGGACCTGCCTGCGTTGGACTTCAGCCCCGCTGTTATCGGCTCCCGGCCGGGTTTATGGCGAGGCTGTGCCGCCTGGGACAGCGCACCGCGATCCTGTCACGCAGCACCGCCGGCACCACAGCAGCGAGCTGGAGCCAGGTGGCCCAGGGGAGACCTTCGGCTTTTCCCCACTGAACCTCTCTTCTTCAGCCCGTGTTCCACCCAGGACAAGACGGTGGGTGCCACTCTGGCTGGGACGGGGCACGGCCCAGTGGAATGCACCGGCTTGCTGAGGGATGAGGACACTTCCTGCCGAGCCAGGGATGCTGCCAGCCCTGTGGGGGAAGCTGGCACCTCTGCTAGGGGCACGGGGGCTCTGCCAGTCCCTGTGCATAAGGAGAGTGGGAGAGCCTTTGGGTGCCGGGTTGGCAGTGGGGCTGCACTCTGGGCAAGAACAGTTGAGCTGGGAGTCAGCAGTATCTCCAATGTCCCATATTACCCTGCCCTCTGGCAGTGGGAAGCCATTCCCTCTTGTCACTCCAAGCTCTTGTCCGAAGTCCCTCTCCAGCTCTCTTGGAGCCCCTTTAGGCACTGGAAGGGGCTCTTAGGTCTCCCTGGAGCCTGGGGATCCCAAGATGCCATCGGTAGGAGCCAGCCCTCACCCTGCCTGCTCTGCTCCAGCTGGCAGGAACATCTCAGCACCCAGCTCGACTGCCACGGGGCGAAGGGGCACAGCTCCAGGGCCACAACCAGGTCATCCCTGGGGCAGAACACTCCTGGCAGAGCTCCAGCAAGGGCTGATGAGCCTGGAAGAAGCACAGCTTGGAGGCCAGAGCCCCACAGGTCACCACCAGTGTTGCCTGGTGATGGCAACTACTGCCCCCACCGGCTTCCCCACCTGGGCAGGGGAAGCAGGGGCTGCTACCCCACAGGACCCCTCTCACCTCTGCTGCCGCAGCCTCCATGCCCAGAGAGGGGCCCCGTTGAGCAGATCCTCCCCTTGAGCCGATGGCCTTGGACGGCGGATTGCAGCGGGATTACATCAGGGGCAGTAAAACACAGGCCCAGCTCCTTCTTTGAGGCCCAGTGGGCGTCAGCAGCCCCACATCCCCCAGCCCAGGCATGCCAGAGAGCAGGAGCCCTGCCCTGCTCCAGGCTGGCTGTGGGCCAGTGCCATGGCCACTGGCAAAGTAGCCACCGGCCTCCTGGGTGCCATGGGCAGAGCAGCTCTCACAGGTGTAAGCCCTCCCCTTTGCACTGGGGATGCAGGGCTCCCAGTATGAGATGTGGGCATACTGGAGCAGATCAAGCCAGGGGCCGTGATGATGATCACAGGATAGTACAGAATGGAAGGTACAACTGGAGGTCACGCCATCCCACCCCTCTGCTCCAGGAGGGTTCCCTGGAGGACGTGTCCAGATGGGTTTTGAGTATCTCCACAGAAGGAGATTCCCTGATGATGATGATGTGACTGGAATTCCCACGAGGAGAGGCTGAGCTAGATGTGCTCAGTTTGGAGAAGGTGTAGGGGGATGTCACCCAGGTAAGCCCTGGCAGGAAGGCGCAGGGAGCTGAGCCTTCAAGCAGGGAGTGTCCCAGCAAGGGCCGAGACAGCAAGAACAAAGCAAGAACAGCAAATGCTACTAAAAGAAAAACCTTTTTTTCCTGTGAGGGTTGTCAAAACCAGAGCAGGCTCCCAGGCTGCTGGGGAGTCCATGTCGGGGAGATTCTCAAACCCCACGTGGTCACAGCTCCCAGCAGCCTAATTCTAGAATAGAATCACAGAATTCCCTGCGTTGGAAGGGACCCACAAGGACTATCGAGTCCATCTCCTGACCCTGCACAGCACATCCTGCCTCAGCCCTTTCCAAGGTAAATCCCGATACTGTTGTCCTGATCCTGCTGTCCCCAGCCCAGACTCTGCCTGCTCCCATGCCAGCCCCCCCTCAAGGGGCTGCAAACCTGGCAGGTCCCTTCCAGTGTCAGCAGGCACAACCCGGAGCAGGGAAGGAGCAGCCGAGCCGTGAGCATGGCCACCCGAGCAGCTGTGCTCTCCCAACAACTTTAATTCTCACAGATACACGTGGGATGAGCCCCGGGCACCAGGAGGCCGGGGCAGAGCAACCACTGGCTTCACCAGCTTTGCCATGCCAGGGAGGTGGGAGCACCCGGCACGGAGACAGTCCGGTGATGGCGGAGAATGGGCGAGTTCAACACAGAGGAAAATCAGGAGAGCCTGGAGCACCGCTGAGCACGGGGAGCCTGCTGCCACCGCCCCAGCGCTGCGTGCAGCTGCGCCAGCTCCGGGCTGGCACCACAGACAGAGGAGTCAGTACCCTTCATCCGCCCAGGTGATCTCGTAGTCGGGATACTCGGCCTTCAGCTTCTCTGTGGTCACAGCATGGTCAGCTCGTCCAAAGCCCTGCACAGGAAAGAGGGTTCCCAAGGAGAGCTGGTGGGTGACCACCTGCAGGGAAGCCCGGCAAGCCCCAGGGCAGCCCCGGCAGACCCCAGCAGCAGAGAGGCCTCAGAGCCTCTGCCAACCCCTCTGTGGCAGCTCTGCCTGACTCCAGCTGAGGCTGGTGTAGCACCCAGGCAAGAGGACAGTGCCACCCTGAAGCTGGGAAAACTGGGTGCACTGTGCACCACCCTGCCCTGGTCCCAGCTGGGCTCTGCGCTCAGCACCCAGGACAGCTGGTGCTGCAGCACAGCCCTGGGCCAGGGTCAGCATCCAGGGACCCGCCATGCCGGTGAGGTCCCCGAGGGTGCCTCCAGTCACCCCTACAGGGCCCCTACAGCACCTGACACTCCTGCAGGAACGCCCTCAGGACACACAAAGTGGGGATGGTTCTTGTGCAGCCGAATCCCCCCCGGCAGCACCCCGCACTGGGCACAGCCACTGCGGGACCCCATGAGACCCCCAGGGGCTCCGGGTGTGTGGCAGCCCCACAGGCAGGTGCTGGGGGGTTCGTAGGGTGACCCCGCTCTGGCCAAGCACCGCCCACCCGACAGGGCTCTGCGAAGTCTCCCCTCCCTGGGGCACCCAGGAGAACGCCCAGGACCCCCGGGAGCACCGCCCCGCCCACCCCTTCCATCCCGCGCGGATGCGCTGCCAACTCGGCCGCGGTCACTGGGACCCACACCGGGGAGGGAGATGCCGCGTCCATGCGTGCGCGCCCCCCGGCTTCCGCTTACCACCGAGTACCCGTAGACGTGGATCTTCCTCTCCTCGGGCCGGTGGGAGACGCGGCCGCCGCCCAGGCACTCGCAGCTCAGGCCGTGCCGCGCCAGCTCCTCCGCGGTGCGCTCGAACAAGTCGGCTGCAGGGAGGGAGCAGGGGAG
>VXAD01004647.1:278841-302152 GCA_013399195.1 Dicrurus megarhynchus | reverse complement strand
AGGAACAGCCTTCCACTGTCTCTGGTGCCTGCACCAGGCAGAGCTGTGCTGGGGGGCCTGTGGAGGGCTGGCACTGCTGTGATTCCTGCAGGAATGCCCCTGGGAGCTGCGGGCGTTGCTGAGCCCACTGGGACCAGCAGTACTTGCCCTGGGGGCCGGGCTGAGCACCAGGAACTCATTGCACTGACGAGTGGCACAGGAGCTGGGGGAGGAGCTGGGAGCAGGGTCAGCATGTCCCTGCTGCACACACGGGGCCAAGAGACCCCCGGGATCCCTGCACCATGTTCAGACGGGCCCCACCACACCCCCCCCACACACACTCCCCAGTACTTCCATTTTCCTCTCTGCAGGACACAGGGCTCCGGCTGCTGGTCCAGCCGCTCCCGCTGCCCCCGGCTTCCTGCCCCCGCGGTCCCCGCCGTGCTGCTCCATCTGCTCCCGCCTGCTGCCGCCCCGCGCCAGCCAGCCCCGAGCACCGCCGATGTGGCCGCTGATGCACGCAGGAGCACCGGGCCGGCTCCACAACCCCCGTGGGTGCAATCGCCCGAAAGATGCAGGAGCCCGTCCCTGTGGAACGCAGAGTCCCGGCATGGAGGAGTATGCTGCCCTTAGGGCATCCCCTACAGTGCCACCCTCTGTCCATGCAGCTGTGGCCCTGCGTGACACCTGCATGGACTGAGGTCACCTGTCCGGAGCTCTGGGCTTTGGAGCGGCCACAGCTCCGAAATCAGAGAACAAACGGGCTGGACCATGTCCCCCAAGCCCCATGGCAGGGGACAGTGGGGCCATCTGCTCCCCGTGTGCGGCTGCTATTCCAGGCTGGAAAGTGCTGAGGGTTCCAACTGGACCGCAGGCAGGTCTCCACGCACCGGAGATGGCAGCGCCATGTCATGCGCGCAGGGCAACGAGCCTTCCCCTCCTCCTGCCGCTCCTCCCGCTCCTCCTCCTCCTCGAGTCAGTGGCAGCCTGTGGCAGAGGAGAATGTCCCTCTCGAGGAGGTTGGAGCTGGGGGCTGTAGTCATGCTGGCTGCTCAGGGCTGTCACCTGCCCTGAGCACGGGGCCATGCTGCTGCTTTGGGCTGTGACACCCCGGCTTCCCAGTCTGTGGCACTCAGGCAGCCCCAGCCCCACGGGAACTGAGAAGGGGTGAGTGGCAGGGCTGGGGGCTGTCCCTGGCCTTGTGCCCACCACCCACGGGGGTGGCAGTCCCTCAGATGGAGGGGACCCCGTTGGCACAGCCATGTGGGCAGCAGGACTTTGCAGGTTGGGACGGGACTGTCCCCTACCCCTGTGCAGAGGACAGAGGTGTTGGGCCCCTGCCATGGCTCTGCGGGTCCAGGCTTGTTCCTGGCTGAGGTGCTGGGGCCCCTGTCCTGCTGGGGGAACACGTGAGTGGCCAAAGGGATCACACAAGCCTGGCTCGTCCCTGCAATCCTACAAGGGAAAGGCCAGCCTGGTGCCTGTCCCCAGGCAGGAGCAGCTTCTGTCCCTGTGTCCGGGCTGCCCCACCGTGGCTCGCTGTCAAGGCCAGGAGCAGCCAGACTGGGCCCGTGTCGGGGCAAATCCCCCTTTCTGTGGGGTCTTTGCCTGCTTGGTGCTGAGTCCTCCCCAGGCCCCACGGGGAGCAGAGCGACAATGTTCATTGTGTCCCCGTGACTCAGTTTCCCCACCGGCCCCTGACAGCGTGTCTCTGGCCAAAGCATCTGCAGGTGACAGACTTAGCTCTGCTGGGCCCCATCCCAAGGGGAAACTGAGGCACAGAGGAACAGCATGCCCACAGGTCACCCTGGAGGTCTGTGGTGATTCTAGCCACTTGGTGAGACCCAAAGCAGGGCAGATCTCATCCTGGGAGGGACATGGGGGGGGTCACATCTGTCCTACACAGCTACAAAGCTGGGGGGGGGTTGGGGGCCCCCCAGCCCTCCCCAAAGACTGATTCATTGAGGCCACACTGAGAGCTCGCTGTGAGATTTGACACTAACCTGGCACAGGATATCGGATCCCCTGATCCAGCCCCGTCGTGTTTCTCGGTGCAGCTCAGAGCAGGAAGGGGCCACCCAACACATTGGTTGGGACACTGCCCAAAAGAACTCCTTGAGGCTGAGAGTCCTCATCTTACTGGGGAACTGATTGCAGATTCTGGGTTTAGGTGTCCTATAATCTTGGGAATTCTCAAGTCAGTCAGGCAGTACCAATTCCATTTGACATCACAAACCTGTATTCAAATGTTGGTGGAGGTTTAATTGGTTTACCTGCTTTATAAAATAAATCTCATTTGAAGATGCTGTTTATCTAAATTTTGTAAGATCCCGCGACCCTCCTGCAGCCCCAGTGTGGCAGTGGGACGGGGGCACTGGTGTGGTGATGCCAGGGGAACCCAATATGGCCCACTCTGAGAAAGCAAAAGGAGGAGATTCCTCAGAGAAACTCTTGAAAGCAACTGGGGAAAAATACCTGGAAGGACGTTAAACTCAGAAGAACAATTTCCACCTCTGGCCTGTGCCGGGCGCGTTGCTGAGGGACGGCGAGACGGCGCATCCTCCCTGACGGACGGGGCAGCCCGCCCAGTCCCGCGGCGCTCTGGGACCTGCCCAGCGGGACGCGACCGGCTGGCAGATGCCAAGCAGCCAACAGGTCCCCAAAATGCCCAGCCTGGGGAGCCGGGGGCCAAGCTGTCCTCCCAGGGGTGCTCTTGCCAGCCCAAGGGACAGGGCGGGCCGATGCTGCCCGCGGGTGCCCGGGGCTGTCCGGGTGGGCTGTGTCAGACCCCGCCGGCAGTTTGGGACCCGCTGTCCCCGGCACGGCAATTCCCAGGCTGGCTGTGCCGGGGAAGGGCCGGGTGGCCCCGATGGCACTGCGGAGTGCGGGGGAGGCTGCGCAGCTCAGCAGGGGCCCGCGATGGGAAGCGACAGCGCGGCGCTGGCATCCCCGGCCTGTCCCCGGGGCCACCTGCGAGACGGAGCCGCTGTCAGGGCGATTGCACCCGCGGGGTGACGGCTCCGCCGGGAACGGGCTGGGGCGCGCCTCGAGTCGAGCGTGAGCAGCTCCAGTGAGGCAGCTCCTGGCTCTCGCTCGGCTTCCCGAATGCAGCACGGAACGGGTCAGGGTGCCACCCGCAGCACCGGGAGGCGGTGCTGGGTCCGTGCCGTGCTCCTGTGGGATGTGATTCCGTGGGAAGAGGCTGCAGCTGGGGCTGGCCAGGCCTCTGGGCAGGGGGTGGGTGCTGGGTCCTCTCCACGGATGCTACAGCCACCCAGGCAGTGGTGAGGGCTCCAGCACTGCGGGAACGATGTGGGGCGCCCCAAAATGGGGATGAGGGGAACGGGGGTGGCTGGCACCCAGTGGCTCCCCGTGCTGGGGACTTGTGTGTGACTCTGGGAAGTGTTGGGGCTGCCCCACTCCTTCCCACGCTGCTCAATTCACAGCGGGGATGAATATTTGATCATTTGATACCTTCCCTTTGTCCTGGGCTCTCTGTTCCTCATCCTCACTGTGTGGGCAGCCACAGCGGGGGGCACAGGGTGGGCACAGAGCACCCACCACAAGACTAGCCCCGGGGGAGGAGAAGGGGTCTGGCAGCCACCCCACCCCTTCTCCTGGGGAAGGGCTGAGGGGGAGGCAGCACAGGCAGGGCTGCGGGCACAGGGAGGGCAGGGCAGTCCTGCGGGCATGGGCTTCTGCCCCCACCGCAGGCAGCACCACTGCAAGCTGCTGCGAAATCCCCTGTTTCCAAGGTAACGTGGGGATCCCACAGCTGGGAGAGGCAGAGCTGCAATGGGATGAGATGCTCGCTGCTGGCACCCTGCAGCTCCTGTCGGCGGGTGATGCTCTCCTTTTCCCAAGCTGCCTGGCATTAGTGTGATGCCTGGCTGGGGGCAGGAGGGTCTCCCCTCCTTCCAGTTCCTCTTCTCCTCTCTCGCTCTCATCCCCTCCCTGCCTCCAGCTCTGAACCAAGGGAGATACCAGGCCCTGCAGCCCACTTGGGGGCTGGGGAGGGAGCTGGACCCTGCCCTGCAGCCCCCATGGGTTTGGTGGCACCCAAGGGTGAGGTGAAGCCTTTTGAGTGGCTACTGAGAGGTCCCTGCCTGCACGGAGAGCTGTAACCCTACATTTCCTGTTGGGGTTCTGTGGGAAGGACCAGTCGGTCCCCAAAGGCTCGCAGGAACCCAGTCTAGAGGTCAGGCTTGGGGCATCCATCTGCCGACCCCAGCAGGGCCACAGGCAAACCCTGTTTCAGATGCCCTCGTGCCCCACGGGGGGTGTGAGGAGGGATCTCGGTGCTGCCCTGCCACCAGTGCACTGGGCAGGGTGCTGAGTCTCCCTCCAGCCCCCCGCAGTGATGCCACACACCAGCCTGGTCACTCGGGACCTCTGGCAGCTGCAGGGGTGCCCAGACACCGGTACCGGCCCCAGCGGGTGGGAACCCATCACTCACACCTGCCACGGAGCCACTGCCTGCCAAAGGCACAGGGAGGGGTGTTTCTCCTGCCAGCTCCAGGGAAAAGCCTGCTCTTTTCCCAGCTGGCTGGCTCCCTCCCGCAGCCAGCCGCCTGCAGACACCGGCTCGGGCTGCAGGCGCGGCTGCTGCCCAGGCCAAGCCTCAGGCACTGGGAGCGCTCTCCGTGCCATCCTGGAGCATGGAGAGGCGGGACTGACACCCCGCAGGTGTCCCCTGCCACCAGGAGGCACAGCACCCCCCTCCGCCCCCCATCTCCGCTCCGTGGTGATGGAGAGCTGCACCGCTGCCTCCCCTCCTTGCTCCTGCCCCAACAACCTGGGGGCAACCAGGAGTTTTAGGGGTTCCCGGGCTGGCTGCCCCATGGCAGTATCCCCATGCAGCTCCAGGCAGAGCACACGTGCAGGCAGACACTCCTGCTTTAACCTGGAATGGTGTCCTGCTCCCCACAGGCTGCTGAGCCCCCAGTTTAGCCGACCTCGCCACACCTCACCCCACTGGGGTCTGCCTGAGCCCACGGCATCGCCCATGATGGCTCGCTGAGGGTGTCAGAGGATAATTCCCTCTGCTCAGCGACTGCCCTGCCAGGGGGTTGGAAAGGAAGGCTGGATACTCACCGTGGAGCACCCTCAGGCCAGGAACACGCTGGACATGCCTGAGACGCTGCAGGTTGGTTTTGGAGGCAAACCCACAAGTTAAAGAGGCTCAGCCACTTGCCCTGGTATCTTTATGCAGCAGACTGAGCCAGCGCTGGATTAATTATATTATGCCATGATTGAGGCTGTTGCTAGGCTACAGCCCTGGTCCCTAAGCCCGTCCTACTGCAAGATCTCTCCCCCATCACTCATCTGGCTGCTCTGGGGCATCCCAAAGGACAGGGAAGCACCATAGGCTCTCCAAGCAGCTGGACCCTTGGATGTGGGGACATTGCAGGGAGCAAACCCATCGTGCCCCCAGCCAAGTCCCTCCCCAGGTCCATCCTGTGCCAGGGCTGGGGGCAGCCAGGTTGCCCTGCAGCTCCCCAGAGCCTCCAAGAGCACTCACAGCTTTACACATTCATTTTGTGTCCTGCTAAAATCCAAGTTCAATGACCTTTTCATGTTCACTGCCGGGAGGAAAGAAGCAAATTCCCACCCTGGGCCTTGGCAAGCCAGGGAAAGACTTGTCGTGACTTTATGGGAGCAACAGAAATAGGGCAAAGCTGCATCCCTTAAAGGGCACTGTTGGGGCACTCCTTGCATGGGGCCCTTGGCATTGACCATGGGGAATGAAGAAGGCTAGGTGCACTGGTGAGACAGGCTACAGCTCCAGGGCAGAAGGTGATGGGACAGCTTTCCACAGGGATCATAAAATCATGGAGTGGTTTGGGTTGGAAGGGTCCTTAAAGATCAGCTGGTTCCAACCACTTGCCATGGGCAGGGAAACACCTGGAGTGGGGGTAGCAAGAGTTGCAGGGACCTGTCAGCTTGTCCTGGTGCTGGTTCCTTACCTGGGGTTTGACAGGAGGCAGCCACAGGCCAGGTATCAGCCATGGTCCCTTGGGCACAGGCCCTGCAGGGCTGAGGCACGTGGCTCAGCAGCTTGGGTGATAAATCTGCACTTCTCCCTCCTACTGCTCCAAACCCAGCCCCTGCAGCTCCGGCCAGCATTAGCTGCAAGAAACTGCAGCTCCTCAGCCTCAAGCTCTTGATTTTTTTTGGATGACTGATAAACCCAAAAGCAAATACCCTGGTACCTGCAGAGATGCTTGCAGAAACTATTTATATCATTGTGATCCTGCAGAAGCTTCCCCATAATGACAAGCACGTACATACTTTTTATATTTAGCTTCTTTGAAAGGATGGAATGGGAAAGCCTGGCTCTAACAAGGCCCGTTTCCTTGTCCCCTCTCTCACGCTTGCTGGCTCTGGATCACACTTCACGCTGTAGCTCAAACCAGTTCAGCATTCCCTGTAAGAGGAGAAGTCTAAAAGGACCAGGTTGGACAGGGCTTGGAGCAACCTGGTCTAGTGGAAGGTGACCCTGCCCATGGCAGGAGGCTGGAATCAGATGAGCTTTAAGGCCTCTTCCAACCTAAGTCAGTCTGTGATTCTGTATTATAAAAAGGGCTTTTTTGCTGCTATTCCCTTCCACGCTCCCACTTCACCCACAGGGTAGGATTTCTCTGGCCTGGCTGCAGAAGCCAAACCATGCCACACACCCTCCTGGGGCTCGAGTGTAAGTAGAGCCAGCTCCCACATCTGCCTTTCTCTTTTACAGGAGTATTTTGGAGCAGAATGACTCATCTTTGCTTAGTTTTGCCTCAGCTCCTTGTGCTGACAAGCTGCAGGGAATGTGAAGGCTCCTAGGGCAGCAAACCTGGCACAGGAGCCGGACACACCGAGGCCAGCACCGGTGTCAGCAGGGACTGGCCACTACGACAGCCCCTGTACCCACACCTGACCAAAACCACTGCCCCCTCTATGCTGTGGGAAACAGCAGCTCTCTCAGGGCAGACTTCAGTTTTGGGGAAAGAACTCATGGTTCTTATGTTCAGCTCCTTTTTTTTGGAATGGTTTTTAATTCAGTGCCCCGTCCCGCGAGGAGGGACACGCAGCTCCCAGCCCAGGCACAGGGCTCTGGGGTAGAAGAAGATGTGCAGAGACAGGTGTACAACAGAGCTTTATAGTCAGAATGGACTGTACCAGGGTTTTTCGATGCAAAAATGGAACATGACCCAAAATCCTGATGGAACAGAAGCACTTCTGGGACCGCAGCAGCTGAGGCTCGAGCTCCCACCTGCCTTTGCCCAAAGGGGCTGCAAACTGGTCCCGACTAAATCTTCCTTTTCCTCCCCAGATGTGCAAAGTTTGAACTGTCCCATGCAATTTCCCTACAGTGCCACGTGGAATGCTCAGAGGAAGCAAATGCTAATGGCAGACAGACCTGAACAATACACTGCTCATGCAGCAAAAAACCAGTCTGTTTTATAGGGAAATGGTTACAAGTGCATTTTGGGCATAAGAAAAAGAAAAATGGAGCAGGAAATGCCTGCTGGTCAAGACAGCTCTGGAGTGGATAATGGATCAAAAGAACACATTGTTTTATAGGGACGCAGAAGGAAACTCCAGCTTGGATTTCGTGGCTGACATTTTACAACAAAAAGAGGTGAGGGAGAACAAAACCAAACCTCAAATCAACTTACAAGCAAGAGGGGAATGTAACGCGCAGAACCCGGAGGAAGCTTCACTGTCTGAGCTGAGCAAGGGACCCCAGACCCAAACCAGGAGGGGCACAGAGAACTGACCAGCTCCATCAAACACAGGGGCTGCTCACTGAGACACAGGTGAGTGCCAAGGGGTGGCCGTAGTGCCCCATCCAACGGCTGCTGAGCAGGTACTAATCCATGGGTTTAAGTTCAAAGCAAAAACTAAAAGGCTTCCCAAAGTCATGGGACAGAGGAGGCTCTCTGCTTGGGGCAGAAGGCAGCACACTGGCTGGCTGCAGGATGGACAGAAGCTGGAGCAGGACGGACGCTGCCGAGCTGCAGTGCTGGTCCCTCTCGGCACAGAGCAGCAGCTGGGGTTTGCAGCCTGACTGTAAGATGCCTGAGAAGCAAATGCCTTGCCATGCCAACACTGCCCTGTAGCCAATTCTGAAGCTCTGGATATCTTCATTTCCACATGGAGTCATGTCCCTGAGAGGTCCCAGCAGCAGGGGATTCTGGAATATGCAAATTCAAGGGTGGGAAATGGGAAATGCAGAAAAGCACCGATTTTTCTCTCTATTTCAGGTTAGCTTTGCACTTTTCATTGTTTTCCCAAACTGCATAGCAGCTTACATGTAGTGTCTGAGACACTGGGGCCACGGAAATCAATGGGCTTCATGAATTCCAACAGCAGCACCAGTGAGGGCTAATTAAGCTGCTGTGCAGAAAGGTCCCGTTCACAGGACTGCAACAATCACACACTCTCTCTCTCACACTGTCCCTGTGCCTGCTGCTTTAGAGAGCTGTACCATAGCATGATCTGCTTGACTTAAAGCTCATCAACTGCTGGGTGAAGCAATGGCCAATATCACCTTTCTCCTTAAAAAAATAGGAAGGATAACAAGTTAAAGACTTTAGACAGTCGAGCACGATGCGTTCATGCGGCATGTTCTGTTGCACTCCTCTTAACAAGACAGGAATTTCAGGTGTGCAGGAGTGGAATGCAGCAGGGATGGAGCAGGAGGCAGGTCCCCTCGCCCCACAGCCTGCCAGTGACCTGATGGGGCATCTCTGGAAGGAGAAAAACCGACAGCCTGGAAGCAGGCCTGGGAGCCATGCCCTGAACCTTCCCCTGGCTCACGTACATCTCAGCTGGGTTTTCTTTGTGTAACGATGCACCAGAGCAGCACACACAGATGTGAAGCTTTTGTTTTGCTCACTCTGGTTTGAGAGACTACAAAGCAAAGGGCCAAAGCTTTACACATCTGTGCCTGTCCTGGGGTGACTCGTCAGAGAAGATGGAGACAGCCATGGTGCAGAGTCCACTCGCAGCCAAACTACAGCTCCTCGTAGTCCCCCCCGCCCCGTGGTTTGCTCATGCCGGCTCCTCCTCCGCCAAGAAAAGCCTCAAGTTCATCTATCTCACTGCTTTTCTCCTTGCTCTTCTTTTTCTTTTTCTTTCTGTCTTTCTCCTCTTTGCTCTCCTCCTTCTCTTTGCTCTTCTTGTGTTTGCTCTTCTTTTTCACTGACTTGTCCTCTTCCTGCAAAATGAGAACATCTTTATTAGCAAATCCTCTGAGTGTGCCGGTGACCCAGGATGTACTGCCCTGCCACCTGGCTCTGAAGAATGGTTTGGGCTGGAAAGGACCTTTTAAACATCACCTAGTCCAACCCCCGTGCCATGGGCAGGGATGTCTTCAACTGGATCAGGAATCTTACTTAGCTTGAAGCACCAGAAGACCTTTCTGCACATTTGGACAGAAAACCAGAGAGACCATTTGGGTTATACAGAGCACTGGTCTGCCAGACCGTTTGTGCCCAACAATACCACGGTATTGGACAGGCTTAAATGGCACAGAAAAAGCTTCCTGCAGACTTCCCTCACTGTCCCTGAGATTAGGTCTGTTGTGGGCACCCCTCTGCTTGGAAAATCATGGTGCTATGAACACACAGTCCAGCACAGAGGCACTGCTCTGCCTCATCCCGTATTTTGCAAACTCACACACTCCCTTTTCAAAACTCAACTGCTCTAAAAGCTTGCTTTGAAGGTCAGTGGTCTGCAGAGCCTAGGAGGCACAGATCAGAGCTGCAGGATGTGAGCATGGAAGGGAGTCCACCAAGTCCCAGGAGGACACCACAAAAGGCCGCCCCTGTTCTTGGCAGGTGGGTAACAGGGCAGATCTGAGGAATTAAACAGTACCTCTTTGCTTTTCTTTTTCTTCTTCTTTTTCTCCTTAGAAGGTTGTTTATCTGTTAAAACAAAAAAAACCCTATTGTGTTTAATCCATTTAAATGGTAAGAGCTGCAATTCTGCCCTGGCCCCATTTCTGAGAACAAAATGCTCCATCCTGGAGCCGTGGGCAAAGGCGATGCCAACACCCCGGGCCAAACTGTGCCCCTTTGGGAACCAACACAGGCCCCAGCACCCACACCCTGACTCAACCATATCCGTCCTGTTTAATTATGAGCATTATACGATCTGTGTGATCAACACTGACCTAGCACTCACTGTGTCACAGCTATGAACAAACACATCTAGAGACCAGCTCTACAAACTGGTCCAAAGGCCGAGTTCGGGACTGGATTGTTATTTCCAGAACTGAAGAAGAGCTCCTGGGAACAGTTCCCCTCTGATGGAAATCCTCCCAGGCATCTTCTCTGAGGACGATCGAGGGCACGGTGTCAGCAGATGGGACACCCCGGCAGGCCAACACTCACTGCTGCTCACACTGTGGAGGGAAATTACATCCCCAAAGCATCCTTGCTGCAGCCCTGCTCTACAGGGGTGAATACTTTCACACCACCAAATGAGTTCCAGAGTCCAGCCCTGTCACACGTGTCACACATGACTGTGGCTGATGACTTGGCTGCTGAGTGTCCACTGCCTTTGCACAAAACCTCCTTGAACAGGGGAGTACCTGCTCGGCTGCTTCAGCAGAGGCTTCACGGCAGCACCACTTTTCACATGTGCTATCTGACTGTCACTCTTACCTACACATGCCTTTTTCCTCAGCTGATGTGTACATGCAGCCTTGGAGAAGCCTAATTGCCATTCAAGCTCCAATCACTGACGACTGAGAGATGGTTTTATATTTATCACCAAAAGAGGAGATAGGAGGAACCCACGTTTAATTATTTAAGAATCTAAACTGAAGTTAAATTATTGACCTGGGCCTCTGCAGATGCACTTACAGCTATTTCAAGCTCTGCTGTTGAGCAGCTCAGTGACAAGCTGATGGAACCATGGCAGCCTGTGACACCTTCCTCACACTTTTGGAACAGCTATTCAAGGAGCTCTCTTTGGTGCTGCTCACAGCTTTTTTCCTTCCTTAAATCTTTAACTTCCCATCTTTCATGCTGACATCAGGGCAGGTCTACAGGAAGTTGCTTTGCAGTAGTGCCTAGACAGCAGGAATTATTTGCATGAGTAGGATTTGTTCCCTCAGGGAATGGGGGAGCAAAAAATAAAGCCTGAGGAATGCTTAGGTTGTGATCAGGATCCCACCCCATCTTTCCCAAAAATAGAAGAGGAAACTGGCAGGGTATGTCAGAGCATTTTGTCCAAGCTGATCCAAATTCTGGAGGCGGTGGACACTGCAATGCAAGGCAGAACACCACTTCCCAAGCACACAGGGCTAAGCAGGAGCCTTACACAGCAGCAGCTTGTGAAAGATGTGCTCCTGCTTGCAGCTGGGACAAAAATAACCCATGGCTGGTGCCAGGGACAAGCCAAGCTTTTCTCCTCATGGGGAAAATCTTAAAAGCTATTCATGCTGTATTAAACCAGATTACAGACACATACAGGGCTGCATGAAGTTAGAGGGTATTTTATTTAGTGCAAATTGGTTTGCTGACACCTTGGAAAGACTTTGGAAAAACCAGATGTCTGACAAACAAGAGCAGCAAAAGTGGAAATAAGGTGTGAGCTTTACCTTCCTCGCTGCTCTCCTTGGGACCAGCTTCTTCTAAACCCAAGCCAAAGAGATCTGAGTCATTTTTCAGTTTAAAGGAGGGGACTGTTGATTTCACAGGCTGGGGTGGCTTTGCCAGCGAGGTATCATCATCAGATATTTCAGAGAGATCTTCCCGCACTGGGAATTCATCCTAGAGACAAGCAAAGGCAGACAACACTGACAAATACTTCAACCAAAATCTCTAACCATTTTGCAAACAAAAATGTCAGATGTCAGCAGGTGGGGAGGAGGGAAGGAAATGGCAGCTGAACAGAGCTGTTATTGCCTGGAAATCAATGTCCTGGATCTTATGAGCTCTAATTTTTGCCTTGGTAAAATGCCTCAGTCACACTGGTACTGGCAAGGGTGTTCTTCACACTGGGGCTGCTGAAATCAAATTCCCAATGTAAAGGGAGACCTTTGACTCTGTTAGCTCACCAGCATCAGCTTCCTGCTGCCCTGGGGAGGCACCTCTATTCTGGAAAAATCCAATCTAACAGACTGAAAACTCCCCTCCAGCCCTGAGTGACAGAAGCTTTCTGCTGTGCAGCTCTGTGGGTCTCAGGTACCAGAGGCAGCAGGGCTGAGGAAGCGGAGTGTGTCTGCAGAATAATTCCCTTAACCGAGCCAAAAGGGAATGTGCTCCCAGGGAAAATCTGCCCCTTCAGTGTGGGCTAAAACCCAGGATGCTGCAGAGCCTGGAAATTACCCCAAAATCCTCTGTCTCTGCATGATGGGAACGGAAATTCAGTTTAATGATCTTCTGATACCTGCCAACTGATTCTCTTCAGAATCTGTTATCCAGCCTTTCCTCGTGTTCTTGTACACTGATGGAACATGGCCCTGCTGCGCTGCAGGTCAGGCAATGCCCCCACCTTGCTAATGGTGATGGCTGTACCGGTTTGCCTGACCAGCACACCCTGCACTGGGAAAGCATTCCCATGCTGTGGAGCATTCCCTGTGTCAGGCATTCCCTGACACTGCTGCTTCCTCACCAATCCCTTCTCATTGGCGCATGCAAGAGATGGAAACTTGCTCCCAATACTTTTGCTTTCGTACTAAATTGTCAAGAAAAGCAGGAAGTGAAGATGCAAAATGAATGGAAAATTACTTAATAAACAGCATGACACATGAGCAAGGTCAAAGAAACTGGGACAACAGCCCTTTCTACAGGATTCCAGAATGATGGAAACACAGGGAAACGCCCTGAACACCAGCTAACCCGGACATCAGGACACCCCTGAACAGCCACTGCCCATCCCAAATCACTGCTAGCAGTTTCCAGAGATTGCTCTGCAGGCTGTGAGTACAGGTACGGAAATCAGGGATATCTCAAGCCATGCAGCAAGTTCTGACCGGTGCAGAGAAGAGGGGCAGGAGAAGTGTTTTCTCCACCTGTAATACAGGGGAGATGTGAGGGGGCTCCTGGTGCATCTCATGTTTGAGCAGACACCTGCTGGCACGTGCTGAATGTCACAGACCTTACAGCTACCTCTGCTGTCCTGGAAAGTCCTTCCCAAGCAGACCTTCCCTCTTCCCTTTAAGCTTTGCCAAGCAAGTTTTGTGATGGCCTTTTTATTGCTGGATTGACTGCAAGGAGCTCACTCTTTCTAGCAGAGACACCCTTCTGCATGTCAAAGTTCAGGTGAAAACCCAGTAGCTTTGTATTTGGTACCTCCCACACCGCTGGACTGGCTGAGAATAAACAGCACAGTAAAACATACACGCACAAATCTTGTTTGCGTTTGTAAACACAAACCTGGTGTCAGGGAGGTCTAGGCTGGTTATTAGGAAAAGGTTCTTCCCCTGGAGGGTGCTGGGCACTGCCCAGGCTCCCCAGGGAATGGGCACGGCCCTGAGGCTGCCAGAGCTCCAGGAGCATTTGGACAGCGCTGCCAGGGATGTCCAGGGTGGGATTGTTGGGGGGTCTGTGCAGGGCCAGGGGTTGGACTCAGTGATTCTTCTGGGTCCCTTCCAGCTCAGGATATTCTATGGATCTGTGATGCTATGGGGTTCTTGCTGCCACGTGGCTTCCACACTCAGAGCATTGCTGGGTTTGTGCTCACATCAATCTCTGCAGGTTGCTTAGCACCTGCCCTGCTGCAACTGCTGCTGAGGGGGGGAAGAGCAGATGAAGGCTCTGCTCAGGGAGATGCCTCAACCCTTCCAGCTCAGCTCAGCACAGCTCACAGCAACATGGCCTTGTTATTTACCATTTTCTTCTTCTGGCTGTCAGAATCCTCACTTTCAAAGTCTGGGTCGTCCATAACAAATGAGAGCATCTGAGTAGCTATTGGTCCCTCTTGATCACTGTCAGACTCCTCAGGCTTCTCCTCTTTGACCGCTTTCTGCTTGGAAGCAAGTCCTTTGCTTTGGGCAGTGGCCTTGGAGGCCTGTGCTGCTGCTGTGGGGGCAGCAGCAGGAGCTGCCAGGCTTGTGTTGCCCTTGCTGCTGCTGTTTTGTTCAGACCCAGAACGGGGAGGTAAACTGTCAGGAAGCTTCGGGTCAGTTGCTTTGGTCAAAATTGCTTCATTCTGGGGTTTCAGAGAATTTCTGGAAGACCTGAGAAGAAAGAAAGAAGTTATCAGAGTCTGTCCATCCCTACTCTGTGGAGCAAAGCACAATTAATGCTGAGCCTGCCTCGAGGGCTGCATTGTGCATCCTGCTGGGAGAGGCAGTGCATCCTACAGGGGTGTGGGGTCAAATGCACCACTCAGGCTGAGGATAACCCTCATGTCCCTAACCCTAACCCTCACCCCACAGGATGCGGTATGGGGAGAACATGACCCATCTCATCGTTCCCTAGCACAGGGTGTGGAGAGCGACTCTACTCCCTTCACCCAAGACTTGACTCCTCTCTCCTCCCCACACCGCCACAAACAGCCACTCTGGCGCTCAGCTCCAGGCTCTTGTTCAGATTTGAGGAAAAGCAAGCAGATACTCCCACACAGAACAGTCCCAGTGGCACAGGAGCTCCAAGGCAGGGGCAGGACACACCGCACACAGCAGTTACAACCACATTAACTACAGCCCCAGCTCACAGCTGAAGAACAGGCAGACAGAGACACTGAGACTGCCCAGAGGCCACACACAGACAGTGGCAGGACTGAGGAGAGGTCCAGGTTTGCCAGCACAACCCCACACTTCAGTCTGCGCTCTGTACCTTTTTTTTTCCTGCTCTGTGTTTTTGTCTCCATCAGGTATGAGGATGACTTCAGGGTCTTTCACCTCTTCCTCCTCCTCACTGGAGAGAGTGATGTTCTTGCTGGGCACCCGTTCTGCTGCCAGCACTGGTCTGCTGGGGATTTTGTCATCCAGATCCAGATCGTCTTGGAAACCTGCCACCATGGGGTTCCCCCCAGGCACCTCCCCATCGCTGCAAAACAGAGTGATCAGACACAGCACCCCAGGATGAGCTGGAGAGACCTGCCTCCCCCTGCACAGAGACTGAGACTGGCCTGGCTTGTACAGCCAACTTCAGGGCATACATCCTCAGCCTGGGATGTATGATTAAAGGGCTGGAGCACCTCTGCTCTGGAGACAGGCTGAAAATGGGGATAGTTAAGCCTGGAGAAGAGAAGGCTCCGGGGAGATGTTAGAGCCCCTTCCAGTGCCTAAAGGGGCTCCAGAAGAGCTGGAGAGGGACTTTGAACAAGGGCCAGGAGGGACAGGATAACAGAATGGCTTTAAGCTGAAGGAGGGCAGGGTTAGATGGGATACTGGGATGAAATTGTTCCCTGTGAGGGTGGGGAGGCCCTGGCACAGGGTGCCCAGAGAAGCTGTGGCTGCCCCTGGATCCCTGGAAGTGTCCAAGGCCAGGTTGGACAGGGCTTGGAGAAACCTGGGATAGTGGAAGGTGTCCCTGCCCAGGGCTTTAAGGTCCCTTCCAACACAAACCAGCTGGTGATTCTGTGCACTGCCAGCCTTCGCCTGCCCACTGCCCAGCTCAGGCTGGACCTGCTCCCCGCAGGCTGCAGCAGTGGCATGAGCCCCACCCCAAAAGGGCCACAGCAGGATGTGTCACAGAGCGGCTGCTGCCCCTCAAGCTGGAAATGAGTGGCTGGAGAAGGTGAGCCTCAGTGGTACAGAGCAGTCTGCGGCCTCAGCTCCTTCAGAACATGGAGCTCCATCCACCAATGCAAGGACCAGTCAGTCAAAGCATGGGAACCGCCTGCCTTCATCCCCACATCCTGTAATTAAACCTGATCATACACTGTCACCGCTAGGGGAGTTCACTGGCAGCCATTAGCTTCCTGGAATCATTTCTATTTCTGTGGTGCTCCCTGAAGCAGGCAGATACACAGACACCACAGCCGTGCTTTAACATTGCCCAAATTAAATTAACCTAAGGACACACTGCCAGAGCTGTGAGTGTCAGCCTCCCTGGATGCAGCACAGTTCTGTGTTCAGAGGCAGCTTGAGAGAGCTTTGCAGCTGAAATTGAGGATTCTTGTCTGAATGTCCCTAAGACTCAATTTTAACCCCTTCTGAAAAATTTGCTTATGTCAGGAATATATTTTCCCCAGGCTCAGCTGATGAGCCTTTGCATCACCTTTCCTTGGTCTACCTGTTTTATCCACAAGAGATACCCAGCTCCTTCCTGATAACCCCACACATCACTGCCCTTTTAATGATGCCACCTGATTGTACAAGCACAGCCTTCATTTTTACACAGAGACAAAAAAAAAATTTTATAGCTTGGAACAGATTAGATTGTAGACACATAAACAAAACCCTAAAATACTTAAACTGGAAAAAGGTGGTGTTCCCAGTCACGAGCACAGGGGGAGTACGGTGTGCTGGTGAGATGAGAAATACCCTAAACACAGTTGGGATGATGGTAACTGCTCGCTCTGGCTCCTCTGTATGGCTGTACTGCTTTACAAGATAGTTTTAAAGAGTTAATACAGCTGCCAACAGACAGTGGAGTTGTTTGTGACAATGGGACACCATGTTGATGACATCTGGTGCAGCACAGAGTGATCACAACCAGTGCTTGTCTGGGCTGGAGTGCTAAGACCAGGGCCAGCATCAGCCCTCCCTCTGCTCTCAGCGTGGGTCCCTCTGCTCTCAGGACCTGCTCTCAGTGCCCAACTGAGCAGGGCCAGGCTGCTGAAGAGCCCCTTCATCACTAACACTGCTGCTCTCACTCCACGCCAGGATGCAGGCACACAGCCCAGCCACACAAAGGAGAGGAAAACTGGTGCCCAACCAGCCCCCAAGGCTGGAGGAATGACAAGTGAGTGGTTCCTGAGGTTTTCAAAGCACTGGCAGGGTTTCCTCTTGAAATGCACTGAAAAGAAAATGGAGTTGCCTCCTAAAAGTGGCAGGATTTTATTCTGAACTAGACACACTGGCTTTCTTTAACACATCACTGCTCTATTAGGCTCTTAAGAGACTGCTGCCACTGTCCTTCCTCACTCCATCCAGACCTGCAGCCTTTCCAGCTTTCCCAGTCCGAACGGAACACCCACATGTGTACAGCCCCTTGCCAAAGTGGGTCACATCCCCCTCGCAGTGAGAACCCTGCCTCCATCTCCAGCCAACACAGATCGCTGAGCGACAGCGTAAGAGCAGAGCAATGGAGTGAATGTATATCAGGAAAATCACTGCTGCAGTATAAACAGCCTCTGACAAGGCAAAATTAGGATCAGCTTGTGGTCCTGAGGTTCCAGCTGGAAGGAAAGCAAAGCATGCAAACTCAAGCACATTGCACCACTCCCTCCAGCCTTTGAAGCTCTGCCAAGCTGGCGTGAGCACTGAGCCAGCGTGTTTGCAGGTGCAGGTACCCCCCAAAAATTATGTTGCTCACTGCGGTCTGCTCTGAGCTAGTGACCCCAGAGCCTGCTGGGGTGTCCTCAGTGAGCCTCGGCTGCTGGGGAGGAAACAAACCCTGCTGCAACCTGAGCTCACAACCTCAGACCTGGGTGGGCCATGTTCCCGCAGCCCTGGGGAGCTCATGGGCTCTTGCCACATCCTTTTTTGGGGCTAAAGAAAGAGAAAAAACCCAAGCTCTAATAAAGCAGGTAAGCTGAGGGAATCCCACGCTGCAGGATGAGCCTGCATGGCTGTTCTAGGAGATATTGGTCTTCTGCTGTGAACCTTGGCTTCCCTCCCTTGGGCTAGCGCAGCTGGGCACCACTGAATCCATAACAGATCCATAAAAGCCAAGAACCACTTCAAAGCCCTTCAGATGCAAGGACACAGAAATCTAATTCATGTTTAAGATAAATGTCTGAGGATGCAGAAAAGAAAGATCAGGAACAGTGACAGGTGAAGCATAAACTGGCTTTCAGACACCTCCAGCCCCTGCAGGAACCCAGGCCAGCCTGACCCAGCAGGAGCCAAGGGAGAGATGCTTTGGAGCCAGATTAGGTCCTCTGGGGCACTCACATACATGCTGGCTCACAGCATCAGGGTGAAGAGCAGCAAATTAAGTTCTGAAACAGCAAATATGGAGATTGAAATACCTTCCTAATTAACTGGTAAAGAAACTGATTCGGGGAGTCCTCTACTGCAAGTCAGAGAACCACAACATGCCATTAAACAAAACCCAGGACTCGACTGCAGGCCTGGGGTGTGCCAGGTTGAACAAGGTGCCCCTGCTGCCAAGAAGGCCGATAGTGTCCTGGTCTTCATGAGGCAAAGCACTGCCAATAGGTCAGGGAGGTGAGCATGCCTGAGCACTGGCACAGGTTGTCAGAGAGGTTGTGGATTCTCCAATCATGGAGATATTCAAAAGCCATTTGGAAACGGTTCTGGGAAACCGGCTCTGAGTGGCCCAGGGTGAGGGGGAGGTTGAACTGGATGACCCCCGAGCTGCCTTCCAGTCCTGTGAGCGTATCTCTGCTCCACACATGAAACCTCAGTGCACTGAGGTGTTCTTGGAGCTCCCTGCAGGACTCCTGCTCGCAGTCACCAAGGCAATTCCTCTTATTTGGGCAGGAGAATTAATTTCACAAATTCTCAAAACACAGCTCATTCTTCTGCCACATCTTCAATGACACTTCAGTTCTGGAGCTCACTCTTGGTTCCAGCACACCCAGGCATGCTGGTGAGCTGTGTAAGCTCAACACTCAGGTATCTGCTTCAAAACGACCACGAGACCTGAATGCATCTTGCTGGGACATTCTCAGGCCTTGTTCCTCACTCAGATACAGGGAAAAGCAGCTTCCAGGATTCCACTTTTTAAAACCAATAAAATCTCCCCGAGGTTTGAGTGATTTCACAGATCTACTGTGTTCTTTAGGTCAGAGATAAATTTCTGCAGCAGATTTTGTGGCAATTACAACCACCTCCTCACTGCAGCAGAAGCTGATTATAGAGGACAGTGCTTACAGAACTGGAATGCTGTTCCTGGCTACCGTGGGGCTGTAACTGGCATCCTGAAAGAAAAGAGTTATTGTAGGTGATGGTCAGAACCACATCCGCATCTCTGAATTTCAGCACATCTGGCTTATTCTAGTAGGCCCTTTTTGGCAAGAAGCAGAATGGAAAATTGCCAGACAACCGAGAAACTGTGCGATATACAGAAGAAACCAGAGCAAGCCATGGATGCCAGGTTGCAGAGGAATAACGAGCATGTGAATTTGCAGGGCTGTGCTGCAAGGTCTCCTCCCAAGGAAACAGAGCTGCTCTGACTGCACTGGGTATCACTGTGAGCAACAGATGAACTCTAAACCAAGGAGCAGGGTTCTTGCACCCCTGTCTGACATGTTTGACTTTTTATACAGTTTAACACCTATTTGCTTCCACTGACATGCTGGAGCAGAGAAGCCTTTGTGAAAGATCAGCCTCCTGCCCTCAGCAGAACTGCAGCTCCAGAGCTCTGAGGGCACCTCAGGACCCAGTCCCTCAGAAGGTCAAGCTTGGCTCACCTGACAATTCCCTGTTAAACCCAGAAAAATATCTCAGCTCTGCCACAGCCATGAGCAAGATGCTTTGTAGGCCAGCACACTGCCAGCAACCACCACTTTTTTCTTGCCTTTTTTTTTTTTTGTTTTAATAAAACATCCACGTGTTCTGCCATCACAAGGGATGATGATTCAGGCTGACCTGCATTACACAGGCTTTGAACCTCACACACAGCACTGATTTAAAGTTGCTGTGGTTGAAGTGGAGAACACTGGATCATGACAAAGATGTCAAAAGACGCAGAATCCACCACATACACAGATGAGCAGTGTCAGCACTTAATTACTCTCCTGGTTAATCCAGTGCTGATGACAAGAGGCAGCAAGCAAGGAATATTCTGAGCAAAGGGATACAGAGCCTGAGAGTATGCTTAGGTCACCTCTTAAGAAGACAGTCTGCTTTCAGACAGCTCGCGGCACATCCTCTTGTCTGAGCAGCTCAGTATACACAATCCCCTCTCCCTTTTTTTGGTTAAAAAACATCAAAGCCAGGAAAAAAAATAAGGAAAAAAAAAAAATCCAGCTTATGGCATAAGCACAGCTCTGCCATTTGGAGGAAATAATTATAGAATCACAGGCTGGTTTGGGTTGGAAGGGACCTTAAAGCTCAGCTTGTTCCAACCCCCTGCACTGAGCAGGGACATTTTCAGCTGGATCAGGTTGCTCAGAGACCCATCCAGCCTGACTGGGAATGTTTCCAGGGATGAGGCATCCACCACTTCTCTGGGCAATCTGTGCCAGGGCCTCACCACCCTCGTTGTAAAAAACTTCTTCCTTATACTTAGCCTTAATCTCCCCTCTTTTAGTTTAAAATCACCATTTCTTGTCCTATTGCAATAGGCCCTGCTAAAACCTCTGTCCTCATCTTCCCTTAAACACTGAAAGCCTGCAGTAAGGTCTCCCTGGAGCCTTCTCTTCTCCAGGTGAACACCCTCAGTTCCCCCAGCCTGGCTCCAGAGCAGAGGGGCTCCAGCCCTTGGAGCATCTTCATGGCCTCCTCTGGACTCTCTACAGCAGCTCTACATCCTTCTGATGTTAGCCCTCAGGGCTGGAGGCAGCTCTGCACGTTGGATCTCACCTGAGCGGGACAGAGGGGCAGAATTGCCCCTCCCCTGCTGCCCACGCTGTGGGATCAGCCCAGGGCACGGGGAGTTTCAGGGCTGGGGCAGTGTCTGTCACTAAATGGGAGACGGTGAATGCTACGACTGACTGTACCCCAGCCAGAAAGCCACTGGGGCAGCTACCTGCTCTGCAATCACTGAATGGTTGCACCACATTAGCCAGGCTGCACATACAGGCGTGTCCCTGTGCCAGCCTCCCTCCACCCTCCTTTCCTTACCTTTCACTATCCACCCGGTGTTTGGCCTGTGGTTTCCCTTTGTCTTTTTGCGGTGCTGGGTCTTCCAGAAAGCTGTGGTCCAGGCTGTCCTCGGGAACAAAGTCCTCCACGCTCTGTACCTTGGCAGGGGCTGCAGGGTGGGGGGGAGAAGTGGCAGCAGCAGGATCTGCATTGGCAACAGGAGTTGTAAAACATGGGTGTCACCACAAGCAAGACAGAAATTGGCTTTTTCCAGATCTGTGCTGCCCAGGGTGGCAGCAGCCATGAGCAGGACCATGGCTCCACAGCGAGGGAAGAGGATGGTTATGAAGAGGATATAAACCAGCCCAGAGTCTGACATGAAGGCACTCACAGATCAGGACTGCTGTGGTTTAGAATGCACCAGGCTGATCCAGGCTCTTAGACAGACTGAAAACCTCTCTGGCAAGGGCTGGCTCTGCTCTCCAGGGAATGCTGCAACCGACTGTACCACAGGTTTTATTACTCCTGTGCTACGTGCACTGCTCCTGGGGGATGTCCCTTCACCATTCTCTTACATTTTCCAGACTGTTCAGTTCACCCTCTCCTATCCTCTTGCTTTTTTCAGCTGTAACTGGCCAAGGCAGAATTGTTCACACTGTGCTTTTAGATGTCCTGTGTAAACATAAGCTCAAGAGCTACCTCAAATAGAGAATGACTTTAACATAGTTTATTTGTAGAAGCACCTTTACCCATCTTCAAGGTATCAGGATGAAAACTCATGAAGTTAGCATAACTGAGAAGCCTGAAGTGATTGACCTTTCCAGAACTTGCAATACTCAATCATTTTCCTCTGCTCATGCTACCCTTCACATCTAGACTCTTTTCTTTTGGGTAAAACAAGATTTGTGTCTTTTTTTCCTAGATATTGCTCTCCTTAGCACAACTTTCAGATCACTTCTGCATACAAACACTACCACTAATGCCACAGAGCAGCATTGGTGTAAGCTAAACCACAGCCAAAAGAATTACTACTCGAAGACTTCAAGAGAAAGCTTAAATAGCAGCTCCCAGAAAAACCAAGTATTACTTGGTAACAATGATTTTTCAGCTGCTTTCCAGTGAACTGGTCCCTGGGCACATTCCAGTGGAGGTGCAGGCCCGTGGCACACTACTGAAACCTTGCAACACTGACACATCAGCTCCTCCTGGCTGCCTTTTGCAACCGCCCCTAAGCATTCTGAGCTATCAGGGCTCTGAGTCACAAGCCCAAAGCAGCTGTCAAGCTAAGAAAGAGTTAAAAAAGAGAAGAAAAAGAAAAACCCCAAAACCCAATCACTGTAACACTGGTAGTAGACCACTTGTCTTTTTTTTTTTTTCTACAGATCAAAATGACAAAGGTTTTTTTCATTGACAAGGAATTTCTAACATCTGCTCCTCTTTGCTTTTTGTTTTGTTTTCTCTGGGTAGGAAGAGTCATAAACAAACTAAAATGGGTGCATTGTGTCATATCTGGGAAGAGGCACAGGATGCAGAACACTGTGTGCAGATCTAAAACCAGACCATTTCAACATCTGAAATTGCAACCCGTGTTCCCAGCACCTCCTCCTTTCTCTCTGTGGGTGTCTCAGGAGCACTGTGAGCAAGTGTGAGAGGAGAGGTATTTCCAAAGGGTGACTCAAACCATGTCATGATTTTTAGGCAGTGCCAGCTCTGCAGCTCCAGTTAGCTCCACAAACAAAGTGAATGTGACAGGCAAATTATGGTCCAGATCAGTAAAATTACATGCAACAAACCCTTGATGCCTCAGCCCTGGCACTCTGTCTGGCAGAGCCCAGACCGAGGGCTATGCTGCTGCGCCGGGTACCAGTGCTGAGGGCTCCCTCCTCCCAGACCTGCTCTGAAGGAGCAGATTTCCCCAGAGGGGATCTGCTGCGGAGCCTGGACCTACGTGACCATTTCTGGCTGAATAACCTTTAAACCCAGCACTCCGCTTCTCTCCGTTACACACAGGAGCCCCTCCGGACTGCCTCACGTGTGCAAGGATGGCGCTTCAAATACCTTCTCCAGCCATTTTTTTCACTATTCAAGAGGCAATTTTGCTCCTGGTAGGAACCTGACATTTTATTTATTTTATTAGTGTCTCCTGCGTGTTCAGGATCTTCCTCTTAAGCATGCCACAGCCACTACCCAGCTGGCTGGGCACAGTCCCCATCCAGCACAGAGACAAACCAAAACACTGATCAGGAGANGTGGAGCTCGGAGGTACGATGGGTGACTGGGAGCCAGAGGAGGGGCTCTGCCCGTTCGTTGCTAGTGGTGACGTGTGTCCTTGACTTCGGGCTTCCATCATTTCCAGGAAGCTGTGGGGAAGATAAATTACAAATATAAGGAATGGTGAATCTCAGAATCCCAGACTGGTTTGGGCTGGGAGGGACCTTAAAGCTCATCTCATTCCAACCACCTGCCATGGGCAGGGACACCTTCCACTATCCCAGGTTTCTC
>VXAD01004647.1:240728-278678 GCA_013399195.1 Dicrurus megarhynchus | reverse complement strand
CAGCCACTGCACACGCTTGGCGCCTGTGGCCTTCACACACCTGTCTGCTCAGCCCCTCGCAGGGAAAAATATGAAATGGAAACAGCGGAAGGCCCACAGGTGACATCCTGCCTGGACAGGGCACCAGCACCCACCTGGCTGGGGAGGAGCGGGCTCGGCGGCGGGGGCCGTCCCGAAGANTTCCAACCACCTGCCATGGGCAGGGACACCTTCCACTATCCCAGGTTTCTCCAAGTCCAACCTGGCCTTGGACACTTCCAGGGATCCAGGGGCAGCCACAGCTTCTCTGGGCACCCTGTGCCAGGGCCTCCCCACCCTCACAGGGAAGAATTTCTTCCCATCCAACCCTGCCCTCTGCCAGTTTAAAACCATTGCCCCTTCTGTCACTACCTGCCCATAAAAAAAGTCCCTCTCCCTCCTTTATACAAGCCCTTTTTATCTGGCTGTGTGCTGAGCTGGGAGAATATGGGTCCACTTCCAGCTGGGCTTGGGAGGGTGTGGATCTGCTTCCAGTGGCACTGTGACTCCCTGGGTCACAATACATCTCGTTTACCCACACGAGCTGAACTCACCTCATCTGCACTGAGGTGTGGAGAATCCCAACCTGCTCTGCACTACAGGATGAAACCTTCATTTGCAACACTACTGGGAACTCCCTGAATAGACAGACTATAACAACATGCCAGGGCTTGAAATGCAACCTGAAGTCAGTTGCTGGACATGTATCTCTAAAGCAGTAAGTGCTGTAGGGATGGCACATTTTTAGATTCTGCAGAAGAAATCACAGTGCTCAAGAAAACTGCTATAATAACCTCTTTATCAGCCAAGAACGGATTTGAGAGGAGAATCCTTGAACATCAAAAGAAAAGAGCTGTCCTGAGGACTCAGAGAAGACTGACTGCCATCACCCTTCTCGCAGGGTGCAGATCCACACGCAGGCTCTCCCCTGCACACACTCCCCCTCTGTGTGGGAGGCCCTGGAGCCAAGCAGCGGGAACTCCGGAGCAGGTTGGGGCCCTGGCTGGGTTCCCAACTGGAAGAACATTAAAGCCTGGACCACTATAGAGAGTGAAAAGCTCTTTCCTTTTCCAAAAGAAATCCAAGCCTAACCCAAGCCTCCCTCTGCAGCCCACAGGGTCAGCAGCCTGTTTCACCAAGCTGTGTGTAAAGAAACGCGGACAGAGACAAGTTCTTGCCATGAAATGGTCTGAAAATCAGATCAGATGAGAGATACAGAGAGGACACCCAAAGTGAAGCATCCTGTATCCAGCACATCCTGATCTCGCCTCTCATTTCATCAAGCTTAATGAATTTGTGCATAGAGGCTCTGGGTCCAGCTGGTTCTGCAAGACAGACTTGGTTGTGCTCCAGGCAATGAGAACGTCAAAGGAGAGCCTCCTCTCCCACACAGAGCATGACCTCGTCCTTCAGGGACCTGAGCCAGCCAGAACCTTCCCTGGACTGACTGCTGAGCAGAACACAAACAGCGGGGGCTAAGAGACTCTAAGCCTCCCTGAGATATAATTTCCTATTTTAAGGCAGTAACCTGATATACTTTTAAGGAACAAAATAATATACTTTGTGACCAGCAGCATCTGGAGCCCTAGGGAACAATAGCCCCAGGAAGCTGTTACTTGAATTGGAAAACCAGCAGTCCCTCCTAACTAAGTAACTGCCTAGAGTGGAGATCAAGGGCAGCACTAAAAAGCAGAATTAGTGAGGCAATATCAACAGAGAGGAGGACAGGGACAAGATACAGATAGAACTGGATGGTCCCAGGTAACAGAAATAGAAGAAATTCAACAGTACAAACAAAATCATCATCTACATGAGGGCGAGGAAAAAAGTGTTCTTGCTCCCAGGTCTCCACATGAGAATGGCTGGAAAAGGTTCGCCTCGCTCATTCCAGAAGTCTGGACAAAGGACTGCAATCCCAACCATGCAGGAGCCTGGCTGTCACATGCTGTCCATTGATATCCAACCTACACCTGCCCTGGCACAGCTCCAGCTGTTCCCCGAGTCCTGTCCCTGGTCACAGAGAGCAGAGATCGGTGCTGCCCCTCCGCTGTCCCTTGTGAGGAAGCTGCAGACTGCCAAGGCACCTAAATCAGTGCCACGCTGTGGTGGCCTCACTGATGCTTCCACCAGGATCTGGGACAAAGACTGTGCCTATTCCACCCAGAGCCCTGGCTACACCACCACGAGCTCCCAGCAGAGCTGAGCTCAGAGCATGCGACGCAGCATCCAGTTCCCATCCTCCCTCTCCCGGGGCGAGCTGTGCGACAACACGTTCCACTGAAAATGATGCATGGATTTGTCATGCACCAGAGAGAAAACATAAAGGAGTTCAACTCCTGCACTGAGCTCTGTGGAGAGTGCATCAGGTTTGTTTGGAAGGTGCACAATACATCACACATGCTGCAGGAACTTAATAGTGTGTGCTCAATACATCTCTGCCACCGCACTCCCTTCCTGAGGAGGGGGGCCATGGCTCAGCATCCTCCAGCAGGGTACGCACGGCGTCTGTGGGGTGGGAAAGGCAAACCACAGGGTCCTGCAATTCAGCCCTCGTCCAACAAAGCAAAGGCTCTTTATCCCCAAACCATGTGAATTGCTACGGCCTGAAAAGCTGTTCGTGAGCTTTGCCTGCATGGGATGTGCAGCTCCTCGGCTCCACACCACATGTGCTGAATGCTGAATTCTGCCGTTCCTCTCCTCCAGCTTCGACCCAGGGCTTCTGGTGAGCCAAAGACAGGACAGCTGAACAGCTCTGCTTTGTGCTACTCACTCCTCCTCCTCCCAAGCCCCACTCAGGGTTAAAGACTCCTGCCTCCCAACCGTGAGGAGAGATTAATCCCAGCTGATCTACATGCACCCCTGTTCCTGTTTATAGCAACGGTGATCCTGGATGGAAACCTGCAAGCCTGGGCACTGCTGCACCCAGCAGCCAAGGTACTGCTGCCAGCACTACTTGCTCTCCTGACTGTGCTGGGCTCACTGACTGTCTGCGGGAACACCTAAATCACCAACGCCACATGAAACCAGAATGAACAACCTCCGAGCCTCAGGTCGCTGAGTCCCACCACAGAGGCAACTGGCTGGCTCAGGTAGGATAAGATGATTGTACACTGAAGATTTGGGAACAAGGAGATGCAAAGAATGTATAGAATCACTTCAGGATACAGAATATGAAGCTCAGAGAGTACTTAAAGCTGGACTCAACAAAGCACAGGAAACTCTTAACGATACCAGAGTATTTGAAGATTTACTGTACATGGTTCTACCAAAGCTGCCCATTTTGGAAACAACCTGCTTTGTTCTGGGAAAGTAGCCAGCTCCAGAGGGAGGGAAGGCTGCGACTACCACCTGTTTCTCCTCTAGAAACACATGAATTTTAAGAGCTGGAGGAAAAAAACCCCGCTACATAACTGAAGTATAAAGAGTGTCATCCTTCCCTCCAGCGCAACTAGACTGGGGCGTAACACACATGAAGGCTTTGTCTGCACCTGTGCTCCTGTACCTTTGTCACCTGTGGTGTGTGAAGGGCACAAGAACACGAGACAGCAAGTTCTTTAGTAGGAAGATACAAATGATTATTTGGGGACAGCACAACAGAGATTCTTGCCCCAGCACAGCAGAGGACAGCTGTGACACGTGTGCTTCATGTCACCTCCATCATCTCCAACTAGACATGTGGGCCAAGCCTTGTGCTGTGACACTGGGGAAATCAGCGTGGTCTGACATTGGTTCTACATGGGCTGCATCAACCAGCTCTGCTGAGTTTTTATAGTCAGATCTCCTGTGAGGGAGGTGGGTGGAAAACCAGCACACATGAAATGCTGCCAGCAAGCGCGCAGTAATTTCCAGGATGGAGGTGTCTAAGCATCCTCCACACTTTGAAAATACTACATAATGCATGAATGCTTTCTCTGGCTTTACACACACTCCTCAGAGGCACACGTGTGGCTGTTTTGGGAACACACCGGGCCAAACCTGCCATGTGTCTGTTTTTTCTCAGATTCTATACAATCTGTCCATGCCTTGTTCTATCCATCAGTCCTCTGGAAAAGGACTCACTCGAAACCTTACTGTGGAATAAGTAGCTTCATGCCCACACTGGATGTAGCAGACCAGGTCCTACTAAAGCACAAGGTGAACTCACACCTGAGCACCTTTATTCCGCTGGCATACAGAGACTGCAAATATATGATGCACGTCCAAGTGGGTCATCTGTCCTCACCCACAGGGCTCCTTATCTGCCTTTCAATCCTTCCATTACAGACTAAGTAACCAGTCCAAAACATCCTCAAACTCCTGAATAATTCACTGGTGGATGGACCTGCTCACAAGAGGAAACTTTTATGCAATTTTAAAGATGAACAAGCTCTGCGGGAACAAAAATTCATCAGGGCCTCGGGTTACTGTTGCTCTGCTCCCAGGGCGAACACAAAAAAACACAAAAGGACTTGTTAGCCTCACAATTCCTAAAATTGTCAGTGCTCGTGTTCATTTAATATTGAAGACGGAAGCAGCCTAAAGCTTTTTGGCTCCTGGTTCTAACATGCTGTGATAAATTGTTCAAGTGTATTTCATGTGGCAAGAAAGGCTTTGAGTTTATTAATTGCGAAAATGAAGATTAACCGGCTGTATGACATCAATTTAACTGGGGTGAGTGAGGGTTAGATTTCCACAGGCTTGTTTTAGGCTCATTAAAGGTACTGCCCCTGATCCCACCTAGCCCAGGTCCCTGAATGTGCAATCAACGGCCAAGCAGGTTTAATTCCTGCTGTTGTCCTGTTTTCCACCAGACAAAAGGGATGCAGCAGGATAACTCCTTGCTCCATAAATACAGGACATGCTCCAAGTCCCCCACTTCTCCAGCAAGACTGATAGATGACAGGCTTAGATGCACTTAATTCTTAATGCAGCACCCCCAAAAAACGTGACCTAGATAGAGCCCCATTCCAGCACAGGCTGGCTCCTGATTCATCTGATGACCACAAGGATTCACAGCACGTGGAGAAGATAAAAGTGGGGCAGGGGAAGAGAAAGCAGGAGTGGGTTTACTTTCCCAGCTGGTAATTCAGCCTGTAGCTGGTGTCATTCTGAACTTGTATTTCCATACAGAGGAGGATACCACAGAACAGCTCCAGCAGCAGCTCCTCCTGCCACAGTGCTGGTGTTACTCAGCACCAGTCTTCCTGAAATTACAAGCTATGCTCAATGTGGAAAAAAACTACCAGGCAAATAAAACCCCAACCCCCCAGTCAATGACTCTGCAGTGACTAAAGCTGTCCCTGCGGGGAACGTGTCTCCCCAAAGCAGAGTCCTCAGCAGGGCAGCCCAAATGCCTGTCTGCAGTCACTGGTCTGGCACCCACAGGGTGAGAGGAGACAGCCTCAAGTTGTGCCAGGGGAGGTTTAGGTTGAATACTGGGGAAAATTTCTTCACCAAAAGGGCTGTCCAGCCCAGGCACCCTTCTGTGGGGGAATGGGCACACTGAACATAAACAAGTTTTCCTTGAAAACAGAAGATAAGCTGGGTACAATTAAAAATGGAGAAATTGAGCAAATTAGGTACAAATTCAGAACATCATAAAAGTCAATGCTGTTTGTTTAACAAGGATTCAAGAACTCAAAAAGGGCTGAAATATTCTTTTAGCAGTACTGAAAATGTAAAGTCTGAAAGCACAGGGAAAGTACCAGAGCCAGAGGTGTGTCAGGCAGCGGGGAGCCTGAACACAGGGAAAGAACTGGAAGCAGAGAGAGTCTCCCACAGGCACAGCCAGGCAGCAGCTGCCCAGGCTGGCTTACGTAAGGCAGAAGAGGCAGCATCGTGTGCCACCTCGTGTTGTCTCTGGGATCCACATTTCGGATCAGTGACGTTTTGTCCTCAGGTCCCCCCCGCTGCAGCAGGAGGAAGAGTTCTTGTTCTCTTTCTGTTCTCACTGAGCCAAATTTAGCACCGGTCATTGTGGCAGAGCAGCTACCAGACGTGCACAGGGGTGAATGGAATAACCGAGATGTCCTAGCGCTGTCACCTCGCCCTGCTCCATGGCCTGATTTATGGCAGGAGAGCAGGAATGGCCTCTGAGGAAGTGCTGCAGCAGCCACACCATGGACTGTGGCCCCAAATGCCCGCGCTCATCTCCCCTTGCTGTGCGATTTGGGTGACCCACAGAACTCCCAGTGCTGTCTAAACTGAAGCAACCAACACAAAGGCCTTGTGACAGAAGGTGTGACACGTGGGGCCTCAGGACAGGAAGTGCAGCCAGATGGGGGTCGGGCTCCTCTACCAAGTAACAAGCAATTAAAAGGAAAAAGCTAAAGAGGCCTCAAGTTGCACCAGGGGAGGTTGAGGTTGGATATTAGGGAAAATTTCTTTGCTAAAAGGGCAGTCAGACATTGGAACAGGCTGCCCTGGTAGTGGTGGAGCTGTGGAAATGTTTGAAAACATGTGGATGTCGCACTTGGGGACATGGTTGGGTGGTGGCTTTGGCAGTGCTGGGTTAACAGCTCTACTTGATCTTAGAGGGCTTTTCCAAACCTAACAATTCCACGATTCTGTGATCTGTCAAGGGTCACCAAGTCACACTGCACCAACACACATGCTGTGCATAACAGGGGAAGTGGCAGCAGCCAGTGCACCAGGTGCTCACTTGGACACTCACTGATGCAGCCTATTAAACACGATAATCCCAAAATGATGGGCATCTGACAAGCATGGGTGCAAGGACCTTCCCAAGCCCTAGTAACAAGCACTGCAGACCTGCCTCACCAACGCAAGCTCTGATCCCCAGCACATACTGTTGTGTCCACACGTACTCTGTTTCCCAGCCCAAACTGTTTACTTTACCCAAACGTGGGTTCTCTGACATAGGAATGTGAGTATTTCTTTAAATTGGGTCTTTGGCTATAAAACTCGAGCTTGGAGACCTCCTGCAGGGATTAAAATTGAGCGTAGGAAGCGCATACCTTTCAACTCCGGGGCTAAAGTAACCCCTTTGCAGCTCATCTGTCTCACAGAGGTGCCACTCAAACTAACAGACCCTCTGTTTCTACCTGGGGTACAGAGAAAAACCTTAAAAACCCTAAAATAGCACTCTTAGTCAGTGTGATCAAAGTACTGAGACATGACACTACCTGGTGCTTTTCTTTTGGAATCCGTGCCTCTAGCCAGGAAGCACCAGGGGTATTTTAAAGCCCTTTCTTAAAAGAAGTGTTATTTTCTGAAAGTGAAGAACTCTGGTCTCAGTACAAATATGAATGTGCAGGAGCTGGCTAGCTGCATAAAGATGTCACTTTATTTGCTAAACCAGAATCCTACAGAAAAGTCTTGCTTTTAATATTTTAGCAACTCCTCTTTTGTCAGGCTCTGACATTTCTGAGGTCGTGTTAAGCTAATTCTGCAGCCTGACAGTGCCAACAGCCTCCCAGCAGGGCAGTGTGGTCACACTGGATGGGATGATCCAGTCTAATACCTGTTGCTGGAACTAGGAGGTCTGGCCACCCCTCCACCCCTACCACACTGCTGCTGCCGCCTTTAAGATCTAAGATCTCTTCTCAGATGCTTCTCAGAGCTAGCCCAACACAGACTAACCCAGAGGTAGATATGGCAGAAGATGGTTTTCACAGTTGCAGAATGCCAGACTGGTCTGGGCTGGATGGGACCTTAAAGCTCATCTCATCATTCCACGCCCCTGCCACAGGCAGGGACACCTTTCACTGGACCAGGCGCTCCAAGCCCCCCTGCAACCTGTTTTCTGCTGGATTTGTGAGCTGAAGTGACACATATGGAGTCCCAGCACATGCTAAAGCCGCTGGAAGGGCAAGAGGTGACGAAGCAGCAAGATCGTGTGCTGTGAGTTTGAAACAGCTCTGCCAACTCTTGATTCTATTAAGTATCCTTCCATTACTGAAGCAGTACAAACAAAACTACAGAAAACCATCTGACAGCACAGCCCACACAGCCCAGTCCTTTGAGTAGGAACATCAAGAGAAGTGCTCAAGGCATGAGGTGACTAACTAGTCCCTGAGGAGGAAAACAAGGTGAACGCTCTGGAAACAGCACTGCTTTGTGTGAATTGGGGTATTTCAATATTCTCCAAGGAAAACATGCTGAGCAAGGTTATAGAACTTTATACTTGGTCTGAAAAATGCTCGTCCAAAAGCCTCTGCATGAATATTTCACAATCATTGATTCCAATTTCCAAACAAAGCTGCCTGTAAATAATCTTTTTTTCAATACATTCCGAGGCTGGCTTTTCTGGCTTGCACACCACTGCAATAAAGGCCTTGTGATGGGAATTCACAGAATATGGATTCCTGTTCACTGTGCTACAGGTGTTCTGGCTTTGTGGGGCTAAACCTGGCAAATGCCATTCCAAGCAGCCAAGCACACAGCCAAGGCACAGAACAGACACAGGGCAGAGGAATCAGGGGATCCCCAGGTGCATGCTTTACTTCAGGTGATGCCATTCAAAAGCAACATTTTATCCAAAGGTTCCCTAAATGTTACTCGCTAGACCCTTCCACCTGGCCACATGCCACAGCTGGGGCTGCCCAACATTCATCTGACACCCAAAACAGTTAGAAAAGACAGCTCAGTGACATACAGTTCGTAGTTTTG
Organism: Dicrurus megarhynchus; assembly: GCA_013399195.1. Lineage (NCBI taxonomy): Eukaryota > Metazoa > Chordata > Aves > Passeriformes > Dicruridae > Dicrurus > Dicrurus megarhynchus. The sequence goes on along the minus strand of VXAD01004647.1, from coordinate 270,050 downwards.
GTCTTCAGTTTCTTGCTGCACTGACAGCTCCTCCAGAGTTGCATCAATATCCAGCTGATTCGTCTCCAGCTGCCGTAGCAATGTCTCCCTCTGAGGAAAGGAAAACAAGCTGGGTCTGAGCAAAGGGTCACTGTAACAGATCTCTGTGCACTGAGATCCCGTGTCACCACTCTACCACAGCAACGCGTCCAACAGGAGCCCTGGCCCTGATCACGGTGTCCATTTAAATACAGAGCGCACAGGGAAAGTGAATAAAAAGTAGATAATCCATAACGTCTGTGTGTAAGAAGCACCTTGTTCTGTGAGCTGTTCTCAGCCATAAATCAATTATCTGTTATTTCAGACACCACATCACCAGTTACATTTGGAGAACAGATTCAGCTCCTGCAGAAATCAGTTGTGCAAACCATTCACTCAGGCCTTTCATTTCCCCTGTGCTAAATCAGTCCCTCTGGGAGCAGGACCCAGCTGATGCAAAGCCTCCCAACAATTTGTTTTGCTGTTCGGGTAGATGAGTGAGCACAACCTGTCAACTCAGTGACATTTCAGAAGTCCTTGCCCCTCTGCCTCCAGCTGCTGTCCCACAGAGAGGGGCCAGACAGCCTAGTCCATTTCAAACGGGCAATAAAGTGAGCTGACTGCACTAATATAACCCAGGGCTGCCCCACTCAGTCCTTCCTTTCCCACATTCCCAACAGAACTCTAACCAAAACCTCAGCTGAGGGGAAGTGCTGGCTTAACAGACTCCCTCCTCCTGACATCCAGACGGCAGCAAGGACAGATCAATAACCACAGGCACAGCCAGCTCCCTCATGGGCTGCGGCCCTGCAGGGCTGACACAGCATCCACTCCCGCAGAAACAACATTCCGGATCCCCTGGACAACACTAGAGCTGTCAGTGGTGCAAATCCTGTCCCAGAGCCCCATCCCCTCTGCTCAGGCACAGCTGGCTGGCACACAGCTGGGCACTGGCCATGCCAATCAGCTCACCTCCTGAATTTTGGAGTCAAAAGCCACAATGTTCAGTGCCTGAGGGCATCAATCCTCCCTCTCCCACTGCCTGTGCACTGGGTGGCACAGGAGCAGGGACAGCTCCCAGCCCTGCACAGTCCCCATTACAGCAGGGCTGTGGTGCCACGGGCTGCGTCCCTGCCTAGGCAGGAGGAGGTGGCAGAGAAACCCCAGGCTTCTTCCAAACCACCAAGGTTTTTGCTTTGATAACTGCCTTATCCTCCAAGTACATTTAAGCTTTCCTCTGATAAATATTTTTGAAGGCTAGCATCAATAAGCACGGTGAATTCTTAACTGCCTATTTGACAACACTTAAACTCACTGCAGAAAGATCCCATCAGATTAAAAGCCCAAAAGGAAATCTATTACTTAATTCCCAGAATAAAATCCATCTGAGAAGACAAACATTTGCATGAAGCGATGGTGTTCAGTCTCTACATGCACATGCTGCCGGCATTATGGCTTCATAGAGGTGACAACTTCGAAGCTATTGAGACACTGCACAGATTTGAAGAGCAATTAGCTCATCTGGCTCATACAAACCACACCAAGTGCTGTGTCCCAGGGAATGGTCACAGCACAGCCTGAGCCCTCTATGGAGCAACTGATTTATATCAAATTCTACCATGACTGAAATCAGCAAAAAAGGTTTAAGTAATTTTTATTTTGTACTGTAAGACTAGTGATTCATCGCAGTTGATAACCCTAATTTACTGGACGACATAGCCCTTCTTGAAATTTAAGGGCTTCTGTGATCATTTAAGCTAATTTGCTGCTTCCAAGGCATATGGAGTCTTCATGCTTACCTTTGCCATTGTGTTAAGAGCTTGGAGCAATCCCTCTTTTCTTTGCTGAGTAATTTTTATTCATCATATTCAAGTGCTCTCTGCAGATGGGAACTTGACTTTAATTAACATGTATGCACGGAATTATGAAGTCATTACTTAATGCCAATTCCTTTATTATGGTTTACAGACAAGAAGGATTCAGCAAAATATGCTATTCATATTTAGTTGCCACACTAACCAGAAGTACTAATAAAGACTTTACAATTCAAATTCTAGATTTTAGAATTCAAGAGAATCAAGATCTCAGAAGTAGTAGATGTCATCGTTTTATATTATTCATGCCGTATAAGCAAAAATGAGACAATAAAGGGCAAGTCTGCTGCTTCTTTGTCCCCAGTTTCCTAAGACAGGTGAAACACATGCTGAGCAAATTAGCTGAACAAATAGAGACAGAAGGGCTACTGCTATCCAGTGCTTACCTTAGGCTCTTTGATAATGACTTCTATTAAACAAGTGGTGTGCCTGGCCTTACTCTTTGGCACTGAGACACACACCAATTTTATTTATTTCAATTTTCACAGATCACAATAAATCAATAATATGTATTAAATTAAGAGAGAGTTGCAATTAATTTTGTACAAATTCATTCACTACTAACAAACTTCCAAATACTTCAAAAAATATATTCTATCATGCTGGTTACCAAAATATTAAAGAAACAGCGTATTTTTAGCAATGTCTCAAAAGAAGGGAATAAATCACATGCTACAGACCAATGCTTTGGCTGAAAGCCACTTGCAAAGGCTCCCTGGGAAAAGGCAATTTCAGTTGTCTGCAGAATCCTGTCTCCTTCTAGCGCAGCATCCGGAGGCGTGGGTGACCTGATCCCATTTGTGGGCCACAAATGCAATACCTACAGCTAAACTGCATCCTTGGGTTTGCCAATCCTGCCCCTGGAAAGGAACTGATAAATAATTGAATGGCCCAGGCTGACAGAGAGAATGTGCTCTGTACTGGGGGGTATGGATTTCAGCCCCTGCTTTCTCCATGGAGGATGCATGACTGTAAACTGAGCGCAGGAATGTGCCACTGAAAACCACACACTGACGTCAACCCTGCTGAGGGACAGCCTGGGACCTCGGATACAGCTGGACCACTCTGCCCTGGAAAGCTGTGGAGGGCAGGATGAGGGACACAGAAATTTTTGAGGCTGATTCAATCCTATGTGCATTTCACACCTGGCAGCATCCCTCTCCTTTAATTCTGCTCTGCTCCAAAGGAAAAAACTCCCTTCTGGAGCCTGGTACTGGCAAGGATCTCTGAAGGGATAAGCAGAACCTTTAGGAATTAAGTTTAGATGTGATTTTCCTACAAATTTCAGCTCACGCTGCACTGGATGTTAAACAGGGCCAGCCCTGGTCCCTGTGCACTCCAACACAAGGTTCCCAGCAAGGTTCTGGGAGCAGCAAAGTGCCCCAAGGCAGCTACTGTGGAGCAGCACGAGGCACTGCTCATGAACCTATGGCACAAGTGCGAGGGGCACTGGAAAAACCAGTGCAGCCCATCTTGGCTGAAGTCTGACATCAAGTAAAACCCCAAAACCGGGGTGGAAGCAACCAAAAATCTCCAAATGTGCAGCGTCGTAAAACCAAACATTTCACCAGCAACATGCTGGCAGATTTCAATCTTCTCCGCTGAGCAGCAGGTTGGATTTACAGCTCAGATTTCTACAGCTTCCTCCTCAAAAAATTGTTTGACTTGTTTCACTGGGGTTTTATACATTCAGTTCTCTTATCCTGGTTCTTTCTGTTCTGCAGCCTGAGGACCTAGTAACATCCAATAATATATCTCAGCTCCTTCTGAACTAGCATTTCACTGGGGATTGTTTATATAAAAATACACACGGACACTTCAATTACTGGCGAAAGACAATCAGGATCAACTGCCTGGGCTTTTCCCACCTGACAGAAAACAATGACACAACATCGTATGTGCCCTCAAAACGTATAAACTATTGATCCCAAAGGACCCCAGTAGGATCACCCCAAAAGGTGATTTTCTAAAGGCCCACAGATGAGAATCCCACCCTTCACAGCCTTTGCCCTTCCCTCAGTGCTCCCAAGAATCCTCAGTTATGAAGGAAATATGAGATTGAATCCATGGGAACAGGATCCAAGCACATGGATCTCATATTAAATGCCCTTTACCATTAGGGCAAAGATTTTCAGCAAACAGAGGTTCCTGAACTGCTCAGGTAATAGCCAAATCTCTTCCCATCTGAGTTTTAACTGAACAGAATCGAAATCCAAAGTTTAACAAATGTGCGTATGTTACATTTTTGACTTGGTAACTGCACCACTGGATGCCATTTTCATGCCAGTGAAAATGGAGCCTTTCTCCAGAGGTCAGCACTGGGAACTCAGCACAGCCAACCTCTTGCAACCAGAGACATGTTTAAGTCACAGGCACCACAGTTCTGACATAATTTTGTGATACCAACTCTAATGAAAACAAAAATCTTCTCAGGATCCTTTAACAGTAAATGAAACCCCAAATACCAAATTCCTGCCTTAGAGACAAAGCAAATCCAATCTGTCCCACATACCCAGCACATCAAGATAACATCCCTGCCTTACCTGCAGCTGCAAGAAGGGGATGTTGAAGAACTTGTGCAAGTACTTGAGGCCAAAGCTGTTCTTCATGGAAGACTCAGCATAGCGGAAATAGGAGGAGCCGGGAGGCCTGTGCCAAGCAGAGAGAAGGACACTGTACCCAGCACACCCTGCACAGGGCTGAACTACACACCACGAGCCACCCCACAAGCCAGCCCCCACCCTCAAATGTAGCCCAGTAGGTCATTCTGCTTGGACTCGTTATTGTGCGTACAGCCAAAATTCACACTGAAGGGTGGCAGAAGGTGGCTGTCGGTGTGTGACAGTGCCATGTGCCTGCCAGGCTAAGAAATACTCTGTCAAGACACTGGGATGTTTGTTTCCTAAACTGGGGATTCACAGCTTTACAAGATGTTCATTTCACAGTGAAGGTTTTGTTTTAAAACCACAATCAGACTTACAAAAATCATATATAGAAATTAACTTGTAAAGAAATGATTTAATCATGGATAAAATCTTAAAACTGACACCATTTCTTTGTACCCGACACAGGCATAAACAAATAAGACACGAGGGCAATGAAAAAAGTACCTTAAAAACATAAAACTACATAAAAAGGTACAATCTACTGAATCTTGATCAACAAATACTATTTTATACTATATAACAGAGAATCAGATCTCTGCTTAAAGGGAGGTGTGACTTGGCTGTGCCCTGCCAAGTGCTGTGTGGGGATGCTCAGAGGCAGAGCAAGGACACAGCTGCACTGGCTGGCTCTCTTGTAGCTCAGTCACTTGGAGCAGAGAACAGTTGTGCTGCAGGGAAAGGATTCTTTCACAAGAGAAGGACTATCCAGAAAGAAGATGACTTGTTGGGTACAGCACTTCTGAAAGGCACGTGCTGCCAGGCACTCCCTGTTTCCATGAGCAAACGATCTTTTCCCAGATCAAAGGGCCCATGGTGTCAGCAGACACTGCCTGTGAGACATGGGGAGCTCTGGGAGCCCAAGGCAGGCGCAGGGCAGAGGAGGCGTGACCCGGATGTGAAACACGGCAGGGACAGGGTTATCCACGGGCGGTGTGCGGGGGCAGCCGAGGCCTGCTGCCCTGCCCGGTGACCCTCTCACCTGTGCAGGTTGTCAATGAGGTCCCGCACGTCGCCGGGCAGGATGACCCGGTGCTCCCCCATGTCCCGGTAGTTCCCAAGCACACACACTGGAACGTGGGTCGGCACTTTAGGAAGCTCCCTCAGAATATAGTTAAATGTCCTTCATCAGAGGGGAGAGAGAGAGGCAGATGAGTGGGAACATCCTTCTGTTAGCAGTTTCATGCACAAATCACAAAGAAAAAAAAAAAAAACAAGAATTTTTTTCAAAAATCCTTCCAAGTCTGTGGCTTCTTTATCCCATCAGAGAAATACATTAACCCTCAATATGTTTGGATGATTCTTTACTCAAAAACAACTTCAAAAGTTCAATAATTCACTTTCACCAGAACCCTCACATCTCCTACAGCAGTCTTGCCCTTGCAGTCCTGCGAAATGGTGTGGGGTCAGCAGAAGGAAAGGATTCCCTCCCTTCAGCTGTCCACAGGCTCACCGACCCACACCAAACCTGAACAACACCAGCCTAAATACAGAGCAGGAGCTCTCACCCCCTCCTCTTTCCACTCTGGTTTCCTTATCTCTCTCACCCTCCTCAGATGTGCAAAATGAACATTATTTCTGTACATTAATGCAGCCTGGGGCCTCTAAATAATCCTTACTAATACCAGTTTCTTGGGAATTTCTCACTAGCTTTCTCCTTTCCCTTGTGTTCTGGGGAGCAGAGGTTTGTAACATGCTCTTTGCACCTGTGATAGCACTAATTATCAAGCCTCAGCCAGCAAGGTATCAGCAGTTGCAGCACACAACCCACTGGGACACTGCTTGTTTGCAACTAGCCCAGGAGAGGAGTGTATTAAAAGTCATGTCACAAGACAAAGCTTTTATTTTAAAGGATACAAGCTTGCTTCAACTCATTAGGCTGATCATCAGCTTCCAAATCCAACTGGGAATCTGGAAATCTGGAAGTTATTTGTTTTGCCTGAACAAGGGAGAATCACATGGTGCCACAAAAGGTCTCTTACCACTGCTTGGTGATGTCAAACATCATCACTACACCGTTGCAGTTCTTATAGACATCCAGGAACTCTGCATCCAGAGCCATTTCTGATTCTGCCTGAGGAAATAAAGGCAAAGAAGCAGTAAATAACTGGATTCAACTTCAGGCTGGTACAAAACACAATGGATACAGTGCTGAATAGGCAAACTTCCTACAGTGACAACCACCGTAAGGAATACCTGTGGATTTCACACCATTATCATTGAAATAAGATACCTGGTGGTTCCCAGCTTCCATTTCCCACAGGAACAGGATGTGAAGCACCTGACAGTCTCCGACAGCACATGCTAAAACCCATCCCTGTCCTTTTCCCCTGTGCTTCCAAATCCTGTGTTGGCAAGAGAACTCCATATAAACTACAGGGTGGAGGACAGAGGACGCAGCTCCCATTCCATCTTTTTCCTGACCCAGACACTGGCTCTACTCCTAATGCTTCTGGTGTCCAAAAGCAGAAGGCAGTTTCTCCCATGGAGGGCTGACAGGATTTATTAGTACCCGATTGGCTTTTCATCCTTTGGACTCTGCATGCTGCGAAGTCCAGATAGCACTGGTCCCAACTCGGTCTCCATGGTCCCAACTCGGTCTCCATGGCTCCTGCTGGAATTTGGTGCCTCTGGAACAATTCTCACTCATTCCCCAGGAGTGGAAAATGCACCCACATTTGCAAAGGAAGAAGCAGATGTGGTAACTGTTCTCATAAAGGCTTCTCCCATGGGAGAATATTTTAAGGAAAATTCTCCTCATCTGACCGCACAGCCTGAGCAGACTGGCAGCAGTGAGAATCTAACAGCCCAGCTCCAAGGAGCAGCCAGAGCAGGGCATCAAGTCACTTCTTCAGGCCCCACAAGAAGGCCCTGACAAAAGGACTTTCTGCCTCTGCCCACGGGCAGACAGGTACGAAGCTGCTGAGCAAACATCTGGGGCACAGTCATTCCCAGTGACAGAATGGAAAGCAGCAGGGAAGTGGCAGTGAGGGCAGGAGCAGGGCTGAAATGCACAGAGCAAAGAGTGCAGAGCATCAGGGATCCCACTGCCCCTCACCCACCTGCCAGGCCGGCCTGAGAGCAGAAACAAATATAGAACTTGCTCCCCGTGGACCAAAGATGGACAAGAGGCCTCCCCCCAAGAGGCAGACCTCTGCACTCCAGGTGACTCACCTCCTGAGGGTCATTCTCCAGTTTCAAACCATCTCCTCGTTTTTTGCATTTTCCTTAAAAAGAATTGTAAAAAACCATAAAAAGCATTACACCGGGCAAAGAACTGCAGGATGGGTCTGGACAGGAGCACAGCAGTTTGAACATGACCTTAAAGCAGATCCTACTTCTACTGTAAGCCTGGGGGATGAGGAGGGGTGGGATAGGCATGCCTTGCTGCACAAGGAGTAACTCTGCAAGATCTGGAGTGATGTTCGACAGATACCAAGTATCTCCCAGATGCTACTGACAGCAGTTAAGAACTGTACTTCTGAAGTAACTTTGTTCTGTATTTTCCTAGTCTAAATAATGATGAGTTCACTAAATTATACTGGCAGAGTCTTGGAACTCCTTCTCGCCACTTCTAGAAATTTCCTGTGTCGCTGACAACAGAAGGTGTTGGCAGCTCAGATGCACCTGCAAAAACCCACCCATTGACTCTGTAAAAGACTCTGTAACACTGAGGGCCAAAATAGCTTTCACCAGCTCTTAACTCTACTGAATCACATGTGGAACTCAGGGTTCTGCTAGATGCTGCATGGGAAACAATGTTTGTTTTTCCTGCACACAGCTCAAGGACAAATAGTAAGAAAATACAGTTATTCAGAAAAGCTTTAATGCTGCAGGTTACAGCAGGCGATTCTGGTGGGTGCTTCTGTGCATCACTGCAAAATGTTTGCCCCACTCATGTCATCTTATTGCTGACATCTGAAAGGAGCAGAAATATTAATCCTGATCCCTGCTCACTTGGGCAATGTGTTTCCCTGAGGGATCCAAGTATGGGCTCTGATTCTTCCCAGTGCAGCTGACGGTGTGGGGTGTCTAGGCCGTGCATGTCTTTTCCCACCTCAATTCAATTCATTTCATTTCAAGTCAGTGACATCTGTGTGGCTTCCCTGAGTATCAAAACATTGCTATTTCTGCAGGCACTGCTAAATTATGCTTGGCATGACCTAAATTTCTAGGTATTAAAAGAGAAGCCCTAGCAACCACAAATACTCTCCATCACTCCTCCCATCCTGAGCAATCAAGATGTCTGTCTAACCTGGGCACATGTACAGACAACACTTTGAGACAGAACATACAACCCGCACACCTCTCCCTGCTCATGCTTTTCTGTGTGTATCCAGAGGAATGAGTGATATTCTCGCACGCTGCTCATCAGTGCTGCAAAGGAGGTCATCTCAAAGGAGTCATAGAGCTGAAAAGCGCATGTGTGTACAGATTCATGCACAGGCTCTATTTTTGGAACCCAAACTGCAGGATGAACCAGACAAAGATAAGATCTATGCAGTGAAAAGATGTAATTCAGCCAGTAAAGACAAGGCACAGTGAGGATTGTGTCACTGTATGCATGAGGTCCAGATTTTGAGGCTGTACTGGTGCATAATGGAGGAGCTTCAATCAGAAAACACAGGTGTTTGTGCTGCAATGGCTCAGGTCCTCTCCCTGGAACGATGGCTGCTCTTCATTTACAGGCATAAGAGCAACACTGGCACCAAATACCCTTGGCAGCAGTGCCCCAGAGTCTACAGAACAGCTCCTACTGGACACTGGGGCTGTGATCATCAGTTGAGTCTCTGCATCAGTATGTACCATCAGTTTTGCTGCATGATAGAAAGATTCAGTACAGCTTGCCAGCAAATGCTGTCTACCGTGCAAGGGAGCTGCTTCCCTTCGCCAGTCAAAAATACACGTCTGGAATATTTGCATCCCTTGTGTTATCTAACTTGGGACATCTGAAAACAACAGAAATATGAACTCCGATCTTTCCTTCTTGCAGCACATGTCTGGGAGGCAGAGGGGGGAAGGGGCAGCAAGGAGGAAAGGAATCTTCAGTACAAGGGAAAGCGTTTGTCTATTTTGGGGGCAACAGAAAAAAATATAATTTGATCCCTTCAGTCATGTATCAGAAAATTTGTGGGAACCAAAGTGGCAGAAGTTCCAAGACAGGAATTCACAACTGTTCCTGACTCCCCTGCATTCAAGCAGCTTCCCTGCATTCAGGATCTGTTACTGAATCTTTAAGAATCAGCTTTATGACCTGCAGCAGTTACACAACTTGCTGCAAAGCCAGAAAGATGAGTCAGGATTGTGACTTTTGCTGAGAGGGATCTTTCCTGTGTTCTGTCAGTTCCAAGAGCAGCAAAGGAGATGATATTTACTACACACGCCACACAAAATCCAATGCAATCCACAGCCGGAGGCAAGCTCATCTTGAGGAGATTTTAACAAATGGCAGCTTTCCAGACATAATCCCAGCTCCCTGAGCAGGCCCAAGGAGAATGCAGCAGGCAGCAGGGAAGTCTGGACTCCAGGGAGTCCGCACATTAAAAAAAAGAATCCCAAATACTCACAAGCCAAGAGGAGCAGCAGAGTCTGGCAGCTGCCATTCCCCACTGCCTCACCACACTAACCAACCTCACGGCTTTTAAGTTTTCACAACACACCTCCCCACATATCCAAATTATCATCTGGATGCTAAATAACCAATACGAAGCTAAGTCACCAGCCAGGCAAGGCCAGCAGAGCTGCCTCTGCATCCCAGCGGATTCTGCAGGGAAAACCCACACTGCTGAACCAGCAAGGACAGGGGGCACACTTCTGGGGAGCACCACAGAAACACCACTCAGGAAAATCACCATTAACTTCAGCCCAGAAATGTGCATCAAGTTTTCAGGGTGCAAGTCCTGCAATTCCCCCCAGCCCCCTGTGACTGCAGAACAGCAGCACTGCTCAGCGGGGGAGAGCCCAAAGCCGCTTTACACAACTGAAGCTAAAAACTGCAGTTCATGGATGCACCTGTTAGTTAAGCTATAACCCGCATCAGAGCTTTCCACACAGTTTCCCACATCATTCAAGCAGAGGTGGTCTCCTAATTTCCTTCGAAAAGGAAATGGGGAGACACTGGCAAAAGAATTTTATCCTGGGAAACTTGAAATGTGTGTTCAGAACATGCATTTTTTGACAGTTTCAAATCCAGCCTGATAAATGCAGTGTTCTGCCCAACTCTAAATATGCACAGTAGCCAGGATCTGGTAGGCAAGGAAAAAAAAACGAGGATCAGGTCTTGTCAGCACTATGCTACAGCAGCACTGGATACTTTACTACTGCAAGTCTACAGTCCAGTGTGGCTCTCACCCAAAGCATCACGCAGGAGGATTTTTTGTCCTAAGCATACAGAAGGAAAACAAAAATGTCATAACATTAGGATGAAAGTTAGATATGAGCAAGCTCTTAATGCTTAATACAAACATCTTCCTGAAGTTGTGCTTATCAGGAATCCACAATGCTATGGCAATAGGAAAGGATTTGATTTCATTAACATCATGATGATCTGATTTTTACACGGCACTGATTGAGCACAACTGATTGCAAAAACCCATACGTATCTGTGGTCCACAAGTACGGATATTAACAGAATGGACTTTATTTCAAAAGAATATAAAGTGAAGGGAAGAGAGTCCTTTGAGATTTCCAACACAGGCTCTGCTGTCAGAAATTAAAGCAGGACCAGAAGAGCTGTTATCAACATCTGCACATAGCACATCCCGTCCCCTTCACCAAAAAAACAAGTCTCTAGTTGAAAAGATGACTCTGCTCAGAGAAGCTATTCACAGAAATAAATGCTGGAACCACATGATTCCCAAATTAAATATCTATCTATTCATACCAAAGCTGCAAGGCAGCGAGAACACAGATGTTTTGCTCAGATTCCAGCCCTCCACTTGTTATCCCACAATCCAAAAGCCAAACTGTAATCAGACTGACTTCAGCAGTAACTCTGGCCTTAGCAAGGTTTTGTCTACACTGTGAAAACTGGGGCTTAAAACACTAAAAAGATAAAGTGCTCAGGATTTTCATTTAAAGTTCCTGGCTCAAGTTTACCCTGAAGGCTCCATTAGGTATCTGAACTAGAGGTGTCTAATTGTCTTTTTTTTTTCTCTATTTCGAATACAGTTCAGCTAACATGAAGAACAACATTTCTCCTTTTCTCACTCCCTATTGTACCTTTTCTCTTAGTTTTTGGTGTAACACAAGTGTAAGTTGCACAGGTGGTACCTCTGAGATGCTCTTCTGCTGAGGAATGCCTGAGAGCAGATTCCAGCCAAGGCTGCAGGAAAGGCAGTACCACACAAACCATCAAAGTTTGAGTTTCGGTGACTGTGGTCAACAAATTTGACGCACAGAGACATCAAACAAAGAGCATAACTCATAGAGCAAGAGCTGCTCACCTGCACAGCTGCTTTCCTGACCATATTCACACACTAAACCAGGAGCCTGGCTGGTACTAAACGCCTCTTAGAAGCCAAACAACATCTGCATTCGGGGCTACAGAATGGGCTTTGAGATTTACATCTGAACCCCAACCCCTTCCAGGAACAGATCCCTCTGCTTCCCAATATGCACTGCATCCAGACTGTGTCTTCACAGATGTTTTGGGATTTGGTTTTGCTCTTTATAAAACAAAAGTTTATACTCTGACAAAAATTGAAAACTAATGAAAAATGTATTTATATATCATAAAATTTTCCTTGGCTAAGCATTTAGAAAAGGTTTTGGAATGCACATATTGCATTTTCTGTCCTAGTGAATTTAAGTAATTGGCTTCTCTTTCATCCTTCCCCCCTGCACACATTACCCACTGCAGCTACGGTTTTACCAATTTAACAACAGAATGCCTTCTCAAAAACAGCTCAACAGGAACTTTTATAACCAGAACAAACAACTCAGAACCTGTCTAAACATACAGGACACTATAAAGGGGAGAAGGTGAAGTTTATTCTAAAGCTCAGAGAATCAGAATGCACAGAGCAACAGGCGCTTAATCTGTCATGAGCACGTGGAACACTGGGTTTGATCTGAAATTTAGATTCCAGATAATGGGTTCTAGCATAGGAGAACCACCTCTCCATTCCTTATTTTTTGTGGAAGTGATACAATAAATACAGATGTTTTTTTAAAGCAGAAGTAAGCAGGTATTTCTGAATTCCATGTAAGTTTTTAATTAAAATTGAGAAAGGACAATGAATCTCCATTAGAAAGAAAGTTATAAATCTTACCTTTGTCAACTACATCCCAGACTTCAACTTTCACAATGTCATCAGTGGCTGGAAGCACAATAGAACACAAAGGGTTAGAAGGTTTCAGTAAAACACCCATCACTCAGAGAGCCCAACCCAAAGCCAACATGGAGGAATGTCAAAGCATAGGAATGCCAAAAGAAAAGCAAATTCTGTGCAAGAAGAAAACCCAACCACAACAAGAAGGCAGTGATCTGATGAGGGTCCCAGCTGTCCACCAAACCCATGCTATCTAAAGAACTTCATAAATACTCTTAGTCACATAACTTATTGTTGGATTTCCTTGCTGGTTCATGTCAGGTTTGAAGCATATTATAAATATTTTGTGTAGATTCTTTTCATAACATAAAGAGGTGTACAAAGCCTTTCAAAAAAGACAAAAATCTAATTTTGAGAATAAAGTCTGGTTTATAAACAAGGCATACAACTGGAAAAAGGAATACACACATTTAAGAAAGATTGACCTTACTCACGGCATTTCCATGTAAATGTGACAGTCAGTGCAGACAGTCCTGCAGCGACAGAAACCCATTCTCTCTGCACATTTCCAGTGAAAAATAAGGTCTCACTAGCTATTTTGCTTCCTATCGAGCTGCAGCATCAATAAACTATAACCAGCAATATCTATCTGAGTAGCTAAAATCTGAAGCAAGACATGCAGAATTCTAACTCCAGTGATTGCTGGTACCCGCAGGCAGCCACTTCACTCTCGGGTGGCATGAAGGATGAACAGCTCTGGTACAATGTTTCCATAGAATCCAAATAAGCAGTCTGTTTTTCAGGAAGTTGTTCCAAGAAACAGCTGCTTTTCGAAAATGTTACAGGCTTTCAGGCAAAAGCTTGTACTTGGAGCAGCTCTGAACACAAAGCTGGAATTGGAGGACAATGCCTCAGAGTAGAAAATAATATCATAGGATGGCATGAGAGTTTATCTAAGTGTCATTATCAAATCAGGAAGCATTTCTATACAGAACTCACTCTCAGCCTAATTAAATGCTTCAAAATACTGTATAGACAGATTATGAATAAAGGAAAACTTTGATCCTTTGCTTCTGGAGAAAGACCCTTTTTTACATTTAGGCATGAAGCAAAATCAGCCTCTGTTTTCCTCACAGTAATTCCTGCTTCTCTTCCCATGTGCCAGCTGGGCAGGGGGCACTGGATGAACAGGAGACTCCTCCAGGTCAGCCCAGGCAGTGCCTTGCAGGACTGAAAGCACACAGGAGTACAGCACCCGCAGCCCAAAAACTTCTGCTCAAACCACAACACTCCACTAATTAGCTCAGTTCCTGAATATTTCTAGAGATAATCGAATCAGGTAGGGTAAAGTCCAGCCTATGAATCACTCACCTGGCACCCAGCTAAGCCAGCTCCTCCCCCAGGCACTGGCACTGCAGGAGCTCTCGCTGTGCCCCTGGACACGGATCAGCTACTGGAAGTCTGCCCCCTGATTCCTGCCCTGCAGCTGGCAAGGCAATCCTGGTGCCTTTCCACAATCAAGGCTTGCTGCAGAAGGGCAGGAGATATTTGCCTTCCCAAGTTTTGAACAGGCTCGGGAGGAGCCCAGGAGGCTGCCTGTTCTTTCCAAAAGCGCCGTGTGAAGCAGCACACCAGGACTAACAGTTCAGAGAAGTGAGGCCTTGGGGTGACCAGGCTCACCCTTGGGATGACCTGGAGCCTGGCACTTTGCTCCTGAGCTCTCCACCTCTTCCCAGGAGCCAAACACACCCTCAGTTAGGATGTGTTGGCCTGCTGAGTGATTCCCGCAGAACTGACACCCTGCTGAGCAGCAGCAGCCCCAGGCAGCTGAACCCCCTAACCCCACAGACCTGCTTTACACCCTTCTGGCTGAGAGGAAGGGCAGAATTTCTCAAAGAAAACAACTGCATGAGACCGAGGAAAACCGTATTTCCACACGCTCTTGCTAGCTCACAGCCAGGAAGTTCTTCCCTTTCATCACTAGTGTCATTCCTGATTATCCTGATCATGCAAGAGGATAATTGCTTTAGTGCTGCTGCGTTGGCTTTGGTGTGTGACTCATACCCAGCAGCATCTCACCCAAAGCAGCTCTGTGGCAGCAAGAAGAACTCCAATTTATCCCTGCAACTCCCTAACTTGGATTAGCACAAACCACAGATCAAAGCACTCTAAAGATCTGCCCTGAGCTGCTATTTGACCAGATACTCCATGGCCAGTGGCACACTGAACACTGCTTTCCTTCAAAATTATGGGGAGCCATGAGAAGGCTCCAACTGCAAGAAAGCTCATTTAAAAATAAGAATCATCACATTGTGGGTGGGTTCATCACCAGAAACTCACAAGCTCTCAGACATTTTTTACCCTCATTCAATGACAGGATTCACTTCATATGCTCTGGATCACAAATCCTACAGTGCAAAGTAACTCTGCCATCCCTCACTCCCACCCCTCAGGCATTCAAAGAATCTGAGCACAATTATTTGTCAATTTTTATTTCAGACTCCCTTTCTGAGGCTGCCAAACTGAATAAAATTGGTAACTGGTATAATCCAAAAAGGTGTTCCTTAGGGTCAGGAATGGTAATTCCTTACTTGGACACAAAAATTACAAATACCCATTACAATTGGCACAGAAAAGCAACTTTGTTCATTCTGAATAAGAAGTAACTCAAATTCCTCTACCTTTATTAATTCCTCCAGTATAAAATTCTGAAGGTGCTACATTTTGCATCTAAAATTAAATTCTTCTAAGACCAGGCAATGTAAGAATCCTTCAATATTTGACAGTGATTTAATTAACATTTGTAAATATTTGCCGCCAACTACCTCATAATGTTTATTCAAGGTAGCTTGAGAGCATGAACAGAAGAAAAACAAACTTTATTTTTCCTCTACAGATTAACTTGGCCAACA
This sequence comes from Dicrurus megarhynchus, assembly GCA_013399195.1. Lineage (NCBI taxonomy): Eukaryota > Metazoa > Chordata > Aves > Passeriformes > Dicruridae > Dicrurus > Dicrurus megarhynchus. Next base: position 254,310 of record VXAD01004647.1, on the reverse strand, counting down.
GGGCAGGATTTAGACCTGAGCCAAGTACTCTGAGGGCCCACATCACCAATCTTGGATGGAAACTTCTCACAGCAAGAAACAGACTTTACAATGTCTTTAAAATTAAGGTCGCTTTTTGAAATATATTTTAAGAAAGTCAATGGAAAATTTCCTATATTAGTGGAAATTATTACTAAGACAATAGTACAATGTTTTACAATGTAGAAGAAACACAAATGAAAGGCACAATTTCAGGTACAGCCTTGCAGGTAGTTTAACAAGGTCAGCAACATCTGAGAAAAGTCCATCAGCATGTGTACACACTGCTGTCAGCTCTGGCCAGAGAGCTCTACAGAAACGCAGCACACCAAGGTTAGAACTGGGCCCTAGAAATAACCTATACACCTGTGGGTCTCAGCACACAGCAAAGCCAGCCTCAGGTGTAGGTGGTTTCTACCCCAGGATTGCATCGGTGTTGAAAAAGCAGTGCCTGAGCCTTGGCTCAGGAAAAGAAATGCAGACACAGGTGAGATGACTGGATCTTCCTCCAAACACCTTTTTGCATGTACACATTTTGTACCTGTTCTTGGACACACTGATATGAATAAGCCCCCTAGAATAAATTCCAGACTCCCAGGCTGTATCTACCTCAAGTGTTGAGTTACCTGCACCCATCAGAGAAGAAACCAAACTCTGATGCTTGAACCCATGGTACTGCAGAAACCCACAATTAACACTCAGTGCATTCTTTACACTTGGATATCTAGGAAAGAGGAATTTTATTTCTTACTCTGATCTAAGTCTGTTTAGGCTGAAGCATTCAAATTTGATTTTGGAGATAGTTTCCACCATCCAACTTGTAAGCTCTGTGTTCATTCCTCAGTAACTGATGTGCTGATATCCTGAGAGAGAGGAAGAGGAGTGAGGGGCAGGATGCCACAGCTAACATACACCATGCCAGAGGTTTGGCTGCAGATGGGAAACACCAATGTGTGACCACAGCAGATCTGCTGGTGAACACATCCTGTGGCTGTGTGAGCATTATCACGAGACTTGGGCATCATGGTATCACCTGGCAATACAAATCTGGTGGTGAATCAGAGCACTCAATTTGGTGCTCACTCCACTGCACAGGGTGTTCTCCCAGCTGGGAGGAGCTGGGCAGTACCTGATTCAACAGAAGATCAGAGTGAGGCAGATGGACAATGTCTGGTAATGACAAACAACTGCTGACCTTTTTTGTACAGCACACTCAGACTGACAGAGCACTTTCATATTGAATCAGGAGTTCATCCCACAAGTCTGTGGCATTCTTGATCAGCAACCTGAAAGGTGGGCTTAATGAGCTGTTGAATCACAGCCTCATGCAGCTTCAGTGCCTGCAGTGTCTTCTCCAGGTGGGATGCAGGGCTTTCACAGCCGCTTGCAACCGGGAAAGTAAAAATTAAAAACCACATCTGATCACTCAGACTCCAGCAAGAACTTAAAAAAGGCACTGGCACTTCTGTGCTTCAGTAAGTCAGCCTAGACCTAATAGTACTGCAATCATTTTTGAAACATCATCTTCCCCAGTCACCAGATGCTCTTTATATTTTCATCAGTGAAATCCAGTTTGCACCATGTACTCACTTCTACGCAACACAGTAACACCCAAAGCAGAGTGGGCCTCAGAGACAGATTTATACAATAACCCCTCCTCATTAACATGTCAAGCATATTACAAATATTTCAAATACTTTAGACCACCTATTAAACACTTCCCTTGAATTATGGCTTCCACAGACATATTCTTTAGCACTTATAATATAGAGCTTCTGACAAAATTAAAAACATGACTAAGAAACTATGAATAATAAATTAAAAAGAGTGATGAGAGACCATTTTGTCTCCCAAGCAGACAGAGAAGAAAGAAGAAAATGAGGCTGCAGTGGAATTTCCTCCCCCAAGGCACTGTCCCATGACTGTCACTCCCTCCACCCTCTTCCATCTTACTTTTGTAATTCCAGTGGATGCTGGTGACTTGGATCTCCTGAGTTGGAATATATTCCTCAATAAATTTCTTTCCCTGCAGTCGGTGCCAGAGTGTGGTTTTCCCGGTGTTCCTGTCCCCTCGGATGACAATTTTCACTGGAGAAAAGAGCAAGCAGACAAATAAAGTGGTTAAACACAACTTGAAGAACGCTGTGAGAAGCATGTTAACTTTCTGCAAGCATTATTCAGATGTAATTAGTCCTCCCATACTACACAGGCACGATGGGGTTCGCTAGAAAACATGAGCCTCAGTCATTTAAATCAGTGTTTATTCAGCAACTCACACCAGCTCAGCAGAAAGAAACAACAGCAAGGTTGAATCTTCAGAATCTGCACAGCTCCAGCCAGCTGAGCCTTTGCTCTGTGATGGACACACTTGACCCCTTAAGCAAACCAGCAGCAGTTTGGTTCAGGCTTTAAAGGAAGCTAAGGCCTGAGCCATAGCAGGACCAAGCCAGGTACAGGGCCTGTGTTCCAGCCTGCTTGTCAGTGAACAACCCAAGGTATTCTCAGCACACTAAATATATTTCTGGAAAGGAAACAGGCTTCATTCAGGATCTGTAGTGGTCTAATGCAGCAAAGAAACATTTCTGTAAGACAAATCCCAGCGCCCTCTGGTTTAGGTTTAGGCAGTTTCAGGGAAACAGAGGAGTTGTAAAGATCTGTGTGTGCTAACGGTGGCTCCAAACCACATCCTGCACTCCTCTGCTGAATGTCAGGGATTTGCCAAGAAAGGAGAATTGGCAATGCACAGGACTTGCAGCGCTGTCCTTCCTGAGCAATGGCCCTTGTAATGACATTCCTTCACAGCCCACCTTCAACTGAGACCACCTCACCATGCTGGAACGTTCCCCATCTACCCCGTGCCATGGCTATAGGGGGTACCTGGAAGCCCTTTCATAAGCCAGCCTGTACCTCCTATAAATATTATATAACAGTGATGCTGGGAAGAGTTACTATGGAGATTGGAAAGCTTGCCTTAAGGCAGTGACAGAAAGCTGCAGTTTTATTTCAGCTATAAAGCAGTAACTAGAACACAAATCCTGGTAAGACAGAGCACAAACCAAAAACCTTTCCTGAGGCTTTCAGCAATGAGACAAAAAGCAGCGAAGCTACATTTGGCATTTTTGGCCTTGCATGAGCAGCAGGCAGGTACCATCCACAGGTCTGGCACGATGCAGTCACCACAGAGCAGAGCTGGTGCCATCCTGTGCCAGCAGGATGCAGCTGATCCCTTCTGCCCGCAGCACAAACCTCCCCTGTCTGAGAAGCCAGCTCCTGGCTCTTACATAATTCACAAGCTGGTATTAGCTACCTGATCTCCAGCACTCAGCTGCCAGTGCAGCACGCAGGTCTTCTGGGCTGTGGCCACACCAAGCCTCTGCACAAACCAACAGTCGGAGACCAGCAGATCTCCAGGTACGTGTTTGGGTGCAGTGCTGTGTTCCAAGGCAGCACTTTCATCCTCACCCCATCTTTCACTGGAAATCCAGTCTCAACAATCACACTGCTGCTGTTCACATCCAGGACTGCTTGCTAAGACAGTAACTTTACAAATTAAACAGCACTGGCATATCTGCAGATGGGCTATAGGTAAAGGCACCAAATGCTTCTCTAGTAAAGCGGAGCACTTTGAAACCTCAGTCCCAAAGCACAGTCAACAGCCATAACATTAAACAAAGGAAAAAAACGCCCCAAAACCCAAAGTGCTAACTTTTCCATCACATTCTGTTTCAGACCAAGATCCAACAGCAGCTCTATTTCTTCGACACGTGTGCCTTCACAGAAATTATCCAGTGCCACGTTTACAAATCAGTCTTTTTCCCACCTGCCAATCTCTCAGCCTTCTGCAATCTGCCTCCCCTGCCTGCCTGCCTGGATCCACACAGACGAGCTGGTACTTGCAGCGCTCTCTGGAACTAGCTCTATTTTCAGCAGGAATGACATAACTGCTGTCCCTGTCTCACAATTGTTACTTTGGGACATATTTCATACTTGCAGTGCCCTCCTGAAACACTGTATTACAAATCACCTTTACTGAGCTCCAAGGGAAAAATGCAGCCCTAAGCCTAAACACTGAGAGGAAAAGAGTTCTGAAAGTGTTCCCCCAGAAAAGAGCAAATACATCAGTTGTAGAAAAGACAGCATGAAATGATGTACCGAGGGCACACAGAGGTATTCACTGTCCACCTTTTATTAAAGCCTGGCAGAGCTGAGCTTTTTAATAGACTCTTATCATACAACCACTAAAACTTAATTATAAACACCATTATCCTGGGCTGCAGGGAAGGTCACCCACGCACTCAGGGGAGTTACCCTCTTGATGCTTGAACTGACACAAACTGATGTACAAGGCACTCTCTCCTGTGCCACAGCCGGCAGGCAGCGCTCAGGGACGCTGCTGCACCGCGGGTCCCGAGTCCTGCACCGAAAGAGAAAAGTTTCCCATCCCTCACTCCTCCCACGAGCTCCAACATTTAACTCCAAACTTGGCTTCGAGCGAATACGGATAAAAGCACCAACGTGCACAAGGAAAGCACACGCACTCCCAGCCCCTCTGCGGTCCCCAGGCACCCCACGGGCACCAGACGGCGCCGCCCGCCTCCCCCCGGGCTGGCCGAGCCCCCCCAGCCCAGCGCTCCGACTCACTGTTATACTGGACTCCCTTGGCGAACCTCCGCTGCAGCGCCTGGTTCATGGACTGCAGCCCCGCAGGGATGTTTTTGTCGCGGACCGCAGCCTGGTCCGAGCCCACCAGCTTCTTCAGGGCCGAGAACATCTTCGTAACCCACACCTGCACCCCGGGGAACGGGCCGAGCGCGGGTTCAGGGGCCGGGCGGCCGCGGCGGAGGCACGGGGCGGCTCAGGGCTGCGGCGGTGCCGGCCCGACCATGCGGGGCGGAGGTGTGCGGGCCCGGCCCGGCGGGAGGAAGCTGCGCCNCAACCCCGGCCATGCCCTCCTCGGACCCCCACAGCCCTCCAAGACCCTCGCCATCCCCTCCTGGCAGCTTCACAGCCCTCCACCCGTGACCCCCATAACCCCTCACGAGGCCACCGCAGCACCCCTGGGACCACCCCCGAAACACCTCTAATCCCTTCCTGAGACCCCTGTACCCCCTGGGACTCACCCACGTCGTCCGCTCCCGTGCCAGCCTCATTTTCCCGCGACCCTCATAACCCTGTAACTCTGTCCTGTGACCCCTCGAAGTCCTCTCTGGCACCCCGTAATCCCACGCTGCAAACCCCATATAACCCCCGTGACTGCCCCATGCCCGTGCCCCCCATCTCGGCCACACACGGCTCTCCCCGGCCCCACCGTGGCCCGGAGCCAGCTGCAATCATTCCCCTCTAGGGAGGAGCGGACGCTTGTTCCCTCCCTTGCTGTCCCCTTCCCGGCAGCCCATTCCCTGGGAAATGGGGGCTGCACCCCACCCAGCGGGACCCCCTGCGCCTCTCGGTGCCCCCCGGCCCTGCGCGGGCAGCGGCCTGAGGAGGGGTCAGAGACGCAGTGGGCAGAACCCAGTGACTCCACAGAGGTCAGAACCCAGTGACCCCCCCAGGGAGGCCAGAGAGGACCCACAGCACCCCCTGCCCCTCTGCACCCCCCACCCTGCTCCCCACCGGCCTGAGGATTGACACTGGGCTCTTTGGTCACATTAGAGACATTTACTGCTGGAGGCATCTCCTGTGCTGCCACAGCTGCCAGCACCGTCCTGCAGGACCCCGGTGCTGGGTGCCGGCCCCTCATCCTCTGCCTGCATCAGTTTGAGAGATGCAGAAACTCCTCGTCCTCTGCAAGTGGAGAGACACAGCAGGTGATGGATGGAGCCCTGGACCCCTCATCACCCTGCAGTCACAGACGGTGGATGCTGCTTCCCGCTTTGTCCCTGCCAGCAGTGATGGATGAGGGCAGCAGTCCAGACCCTCTGTGCACACCCATGCTGTCCTGCACCTCATGTCCCACCACCCGCCATGGTGACATTAATGTACTTTATATTGCTGGCAGGGATTATAAAAGATGGGTTCTGCCCTAAGATGGGCTCCGTCTCCCATCCATGGGGTCAGGCCAAGTCCTCAGCTCCTGCCCTCCTGGGAGCAGGCTTGCCCAGGGCTGGATATGGTGGAAGACACCTCAGTTACCCCTCTCTGCAGGAAGGTTTCCTCTGCCACACTCTTGACAACCTGGTCATGGAAACCCCTGCACTGGCTGGAGCTGGGGGGCCTGGCAGGTGTCACACCCCCGACAGGGACTCTGGGTTGGTCCTTAGTTGGTGCCAGAGTTCCCACACCCCCAAACCTTTCAGCCCAGGGGCTGTCACCTCCACTGCTCCCCACTGCACCCCAACCTGCTTGGGGATGTTCCCCCTTTCATCAAGACCATGCTGAAGTTCAGTCATGGCCTCAGCATGTCTGCAGCCTGCCCAGCCCCGCTGTGCCGTGCTGTCTGTGGGTTAATGGCCATATTCCCCACCTAGGACAGATCACCCCAGGCACAGCACAAAACCATCCCGCCCCCGTCATGGGCCCATGACAAACCCATCCCAGCCCAAGGACACACCCATCCTGGATCCATCCTGACCCACACTGACCCATCCCAGGCAGAGCACAAAACCAATCCAGAGCCAGACTGATCCTGAACCCATGACAAACCCATCCCAGGCCCATCCTGGACCCATCCAGAGTCAGGACAGGCCCATCGAGAACCAGGACAGCCCTGTCCCCACCCCAGGCAGACCCAGTGCAGGACAGGAGGTGGTGCAGGCTGCTGCCCTGGGGTGGGGGGACAGGGGGAGTACCTGCCAGCTGAGGAGCCCCGCAGTACTCCTTGCACTCCTTCTCCGAGTAGAACTGGTTCCCATTGCCCTTGCAGCCCCCATAGCTGAAGGTGATGCACTTGCCCTGGGCTGCATCGAAGGCCCAGCGTGTCACCAGGGCCTGGCAGGGACCCGGGACAATGGGCAGCCTGCAGGCAGCTGCAGCGACAGGAGCTGTGTGAGGCAGGGGGTCCAGGGACCCCCACACCTCCCACATGGATGCCAGACATGTGGCATTCAAGGCCATGCTCAGGTCCTTTGTGATGCCTCAGCAGAGGCACCTCCAGTGCCCCGGGCCAGCCGGGATTCTCACCCTCGGTCCGGCACGCCTGCAGGCACTCCTTTTCCGAGTAGAAGTTGTTGCCGTTGCCCAGACAGCCTCCGTAGAGGAAGGTTTCACAGGCCATGGAGGAGGAGTTGTAGAAGAAGCGGGAGAGCATCCCGCTGCAGGGCCCGGGGTCCCGGCTCAGCCGGCACGAGTCTGTGGACCAGCACACCACGGGTCACAGGCAAACGGGAGTGCGGGGCAGGGGGGTCCCGATGCAGCCCCCTCCTCTGGGACCTACCTTCCTTATTGCCGATGTAAGTGGGCAGGGGTCCTGCGGCTGAGCCCTCCTCCAGGGGCAGGGCTGCTCTCCGTGCCCTCTGCACCAGTAAGGAAGGACAGTGCTGCCGTCAGTCCCTGCCTGTGGGACCTGCTGCCCACCCCACTGCCCCCAAGGTGGGCTCTGTCAGGGGCACCTCAGGCTCCAGCCCTCCTCTGTGCTCCCAGCACGTCTCCAGTCACTGATCTTGGGTCTGCAGGCTGTGATCCCTCCACACCTCATGATCTTCTCAGCCCTGTACTCTTCCAGGGTGGGGTCCACAATCCCAGGTTGTGGATAAAGACACCCAAAGTGCCCCAGTCATGCCCCGTGCTGGGGATGTGCCTCCATGGTGTGTGGAGCCACTGCCCAAACAACATGTCCTGCCCATGGAGCCTTCCCCCCGGGCACCTGATCTCTAGTGAGTTTGGCTTGGAAGGGATGTCTCTGGCCTTGATCCACTTCAGAAGGTCCCAGCTGGCCCACTTACCTGGGGACCATTTTCAGTCTCCTGAGGAACACATTCACCTGGGCAAGGAGCAGGAGAGAAGATGAGCAGTGTGAGAGGAGAGGTGTCCTGACACACTCACCTCAGTGAGTCCAGCACTGTGCACACGCAGGACCCTGGGCAAGGGGACACCCTCCCTGTTCCACCCAACATTCTTCCGCTCTTTCTGCTTTCCACCTCCTGCTCACAGAAGCACCACCCTAAAATCCCCATACCTCCCTCCATCTCCCTGAAATCCCCACACCCCCCTGGATCCCCCTAAAATCCCCACGCTCCCCCCAAAATCCTCCACACACACCCCCACACCCTCCATCATGCTAGCCCCTTCTGAACCCCAGACTGAGCAAGGAGCCTCCCAGGTGCCAGCAGCACCCAACCTGGGGACCACTCGTGAGTGTCCCATGCCCTCATCCCAGCACAGTGGTGTGGTTGCATTGACCTGACAGCCCAGCACAGACCCCTCTGACTGGAAGCTGATTCCTCTGGTGGAATCCTAACAGATACATGGCCTTATTTCCTTTTCATCCCATGCTACCAAAGCATTTGTCTCTCCTCCCTCCCTCCTGACCATCCCCCATCTACCCAGCTTGGCAGACCAAGAAGGAGCAACTGGAGTGCTCTGGCACAGAGAGGCGCATGCCCTGTGGGAGGTTACCTCTGTTGGCCAGGATGAAGATGGAGTCTTCGGGGATGCCCATTTCCAGAGCCAGCTGATGGAAAGACTCAACGAGGTCCTCCCGCAGCTCCGGACTCCTCCCTGGGGAAGAGAATGGGCTGTGAGCAGGGTTGGTGTGGGAGTGCAGCCCCCAAGCACCCGCCGGGCTCAGGTGGCTGCAGGCAGGTGCGATATCAGCCTCCTGGTCCTTCCCAGCATCCAATCAGGGAAGCAAAGGTCGAGCCCAGCCATTGACCCTGCACTGCTATGTCCACCCTAAACCATGTCCCTAAGCTCCACATCTGCATGTTTTTTTGACAGGGACAGTGATGTCACCACTTCCCTGGGCAGCCTGTTGTTCTTGACCAGCCTTGACCAAAGGCTTGGACAAAGTGGGTTTAATGTTTCTCAGTCACGGAAGACAGCATCTCCTGCCACTTCAGGGCTGGGTTTCCTCTAAGCAAATATCACCACCTTCATCCCAAACGCCATGCTGCTTTGGATGTTCCTTGCCTGATGTGGCTCTCATGGAGCCATGAGACTCCACCTCTGCCATGCCAAAGATGAGCTGGTCTAAGCCACTGTTTCCAAAGCCCATGGTCAGGTCCCTCAAGGCCAAGGGAGCTGAGAGACGCTTAGGTGGTGTTTCTGAGCTGTGCTCGTCCACCCCAGAGCCTGCTTGCCCTCAAGTGCCATGGCCAGACATACCATACAGCTTCAGGGTGGTGCTTGGACCAAAACTGCTTTTCTTCTTCATCAGAATGACAGCATATTCTTCATAGTTGGTACGGAGCACATAGGACTGGATAGACACATCCCATTCTGGGTGAGACAGAGACACAGGGATGTCATTCCTGCCCCTCTTGGAAACATGGAGCAGTGTAGGACAGCCCCAAAGCTGGGGGCTGAAATCAGGCATCTGATTAAAAAACCATGATTTTTGGGAAGCAGACTCAGATACAGCCATGATCCCTTTAGGCTCATCAGCCTCTTAGCTGAGGCGATTGGAAACCAAGAGCTGCAGACAACTGAGATACCACTAAGGCTCCTGAAGTGTGGCTGGTAGGAACCTGCCCCAGCTGGGACCCTGCGGGCAGGAGCGACCTGCTGCACCATCTTATCCTCCTGTGGCTATGCAGGGACAGTGCTCAAACAGCCCTTTCCCTGCAGCTTTACTCTTTACTTTGGCTGGAAATGACCCAAACTGTGGAGTGGCCTCTGAACCCTGCTCTCCTGAGCCTCTTCCCCCTCCGCCAGCTGTCCCGAGAGCTGGTCCCCATCTCCCAGCCATGCCTCAGCCCAACTCACTGGGGTTGTAGTAGGTGTATTTTCCAGGGGTGCTGGTTTTCTGGTATTCCCCTGAGACTTGTGTGCAGTCACCTTGCCTGGAGGGAGGAAGAAAACAATCAGCTACTTGGAGGGATGGTTTTCCCTGGTTATGGCATAAAAACCATGTCTGGGGCACTGAGGCCATGGCGCAGGACCCCTGAAACTGCCCGGCCCAAGGCATTGGGTGTTTGAGCCCAATCCATCCCCTCCTCAGGGCTCGGGTGCCAGGCAGAGCAAGTAATCCCCGTGTCTGTGCCAGCCTCTGGGAGAGGGAGCACCCCTGGGTGGGGTGGCTTTGGAGGAGGCTCAAGCCCCTCCCGCAGTGCCCCATACCGCAGCCTGGTGCTGGCAGTGCTGATCTGGTCGGCGCTGGGGCCAGGGCCCAGCACCAGCGTGCCCATGCTGAACTTCTCCTTGTAGTTCTTCATCCATTTGCAGGTCGTGCCGATGGCGACGTCGAACCACTTCCCATACATCTGCAGGGAGAAGAGAGAGACCTCTCCACCATGGGCCCTCCTCACCAAGGTGGGACATCTCCTGGCTTTGTGCAGAGCTGAAATATTCCTGACCCAGGGAGAAACTGGGAGGTGATGCTGCAGGGTGCAGAGGCCAGAGCTGCTGCAGGATTTGGGAAGAGTATCAGCACTGAGCAGGATTTTCCTTGGTTCCCTGACTATGAGGCAGGGCTGGAGGCATCAGGCTAGCATTCCCTCATGTATACTGGTGGGACCCAGACCTAGGCACACGTGCAGGGCTGTATGAAGCCTGGCAGGGGACAGGGCACGTTGTGGGGGATCTCCCAGGCAGCCTGTATCCCACAGAAATCCTGCATGCTGAACCACAGACATCCCACGGGACCCATCTGCCGGGGCGCTCAGACTGCAGCCACCCTGCCTGGGGTTTGCCAGGATGAGGCCACCCACCCCAAAGGCTGGCACCCCCTGAGTGGCACCCAGGGAGTGCCACGCTGCCAGTGCCTGTCCGGCACAGCCTGGCCTGGGTGAGGGCATTACTGCCCTTCTTTCTGGAGGAAAATGAAAGAAAGCTTACCCCATCCCTTTTGCCCCCAGAATTAAGGGACCACAAGCTGCCATTACCCGCTCAACCTCAAAATTCTCCTGCACTTGGATATCTTCCTCCTGGTCTCCGATGGGGGTTCCATTAGCCACAGTGAAGAGGAGGAGGGAAAGGAGACCCCACATAATCATGGCTGGTGGCTTCGGAGTGCTGCTGAGCCTCAGCACTCCAGTGGGATCCCGGACTCTGCACTGCCCCCACTGTGCAGCACTGTGACCTTCAGACCAGGGCCAGCGGGGCCAGCCAGCCTGCGGGGGGGCTGCCGGGGAGGAGGGGTGTACGGCTGCCCCGGGGAGCACCGCTGCCCTCGGCGGTGGGGGGGATTTGCAGGGAGCTGTGTGAGGCGCAGGAGTGGAGATGAGCACACTCCCAGCCACACCAGGCTGAGCTCCTCACCCTCACCTGTTCCTACACCATGGGGCCAGGAGATGTCTTTCTCCTTTATTCTACGTTGGGATTCATATTCCTGCTCTGTCATCCTACAAAAAGCCCCAGCCCTGACAGACCAGCCTGACCCTGTGGTGAGGAGAGGACTGAGGGGTGCCCAGCGCTCACCCCAGGCTGCCTAATCAGTGTCCATAGGGAACAGAGTTTCCTGCTCCCCTTTTGGACCCCTTCCAGGCAGTCCCAAGCTGATGGCCAACATCCAGGATCCGGCTGGGTGTGACCCATCCCACAGCCGAGGGTCCCTGGGCCGGGAGGAGCGGGAAGTGCTGGGCCATCCTCAGTCCTTCTCAGCAGTGTTTGCCTTCGTGGGATGATTAACTGAAACCAAACAGCCCGAGGGAAACTGCAAACAGAGCAAAGGGCAGAAGCCCCTCTCCAGGTGGCCACGGCCCAGTGTTTGTGGAGAAGGGCCAGAGCTGGCGGCACACTGGCACAAGTCAGCCGGACTTTCACCTTCCACTCCCCGCGGTCGCTGACGGACCCTTGCATTAGGACCGGCGGGTGCTGCTGCCCGGGCACGGGGGCTGCGAGGTAGCGGTGGTTCTGGCAGAGACATCCCGGACATGTCTACAGACAGATCTTCCTGCCGTACCCCGGTGTGCCGGGAGCGCGGGCAGACGCGGACGTGCGGCACAGACGCCTTCGGTAGCCCTCCTCCTCCTCGCCCCGCCTGCTCTCTCCGGAGGAGCGTCCCCGGCTCAGCAAAGCCCTGGGCTCCAGCCCCCAAGCCGGGGGTCCCCGCGCGGGGTCCCCGCTGCCCCGGTCCCTCCATCACTAGGTGGCAGCCGGCGGTAAGGAATGACAGCCCCGCTCCGGCCTCGCCGCGGTCGCGGGCGGCTGGAGGGTCCCCCTGAGCCCCCCTTCCTGCGGGGGTCCTCCCTGAGTCCCCCTGCCCCATTCCCGGGCAGCGATGGGCACCGCGGAAGGCTGTACTAGGAGGAGGCTTGTAAAAGAGAGGGAGAGTGACTTCTTACACGGGCAGACAGTGATAGGACAAGGGGCAACTATTTTAAACTAAAAGAGAAGAGATTTATATTAGATATTAGGAAGGAATTGTTCCCTGTGAGGGTGGGGAGGCCCTGGCACAGGGTGCCCAGAGAAGCTGTGGCTGTCCCTGGATCCCTGGAAGGCCAGGTTGGACAGGGCTTGGAGCAACCTGGGATAATGAAAAGTGTCCCTGCCCATGGCAGGGGGTAGAAAAAAGATGAGGTCCCTTCCAACCCAAACGAGTCTGGAATTCTATGGCTTGCAAGAGGACGTAGTTATCAGGGAGACCACAGAAGACACTGCCTTGTGTCCCGTGGGTCATGGAGTGCTTGGGAGCACATCTCTGATGCTCCTCACACAGGAAAGTTGAGTGTTCAGCAAAGGGCAGAGCAAAGGGAGACAAGGCTGGACTGGGGAGGGAAGTGCAACCCAAATCTGAAGGCTGCAACAGGCCCAAATCACCCCCGGCTCACAGGAGGCCTGGGGGAGGATGCACAGAGATGTCCCTGATGGAGGCAGGATGGGACTGGCTCCATCTTTGGCCCAGGCACTTGTGTCCTCTCCCAGTTTGTCCCTTGGCACTCATCACCCATCAGAGCTGGAGGGCAGCTGCCAAGCTGCCGGTGTGGCACTGCTGGGCTGCTGATGGGTGGCAACAGCCCGTGATGGCCTGTGTGTCAAGACTGGTGCTCAGCCACATCTGGGCACATGGGACGGCAAGAGGCATGGATGGCAGAGCGAGAGGGCAGCTGGGGTAGCTGGTTCCCCAGAGCGGTTCTCTGGGACATCCCTGGGGATGCCTGTGCGGAACCTCCACCTGACTGGGGTGGCACTTGGAGCAGCATCTCAAAGTGGAAATGGCACAGCCCTATGTCCATCTGGGAGCTGTGTCAGCATCCTCGGGTTGGGTGTCAGTGTGCCCCTGGGTGTCCCATGCGTGCTCCGAGCTGCCCGGTCTCTGTGTCTCCAGCCAGAAACATCAACCAGGCATCTCCGTGGCCGGAGATGTGGGGACACATCTGGCCACACGTGTCTGTCTGCACGGCTCTTCCCTGCCTGGTCCCTCCACCCCAAAACCCCGGGAGCCCTTCCCATGCGTGCCGGGGGGGCGATGCCGCCCCGTCCCCGTCCCGGCGCTCGCCCGGTGCCCGAGCCGCCGCTCGGCTGCGCG